>JAAGEH010000006.1:28128103-28152971 GCA_011751065.1 Lasiurus cinereus | reverse complement strand
TGGATGGGGAATGGGTGTGTAGAATTAAGGCTAGTTATTAATTATAACATATATTAGAGCAAAAAAGGGAAAATACATTATTTTGATTTAAAGTATAAAAGTGTAAAGCATAAAGCTGGTGGTTGTATTAGGAATTCAGCAACTTACAAATTATTTGTGTAAAATATTTTCTAGAAAAATGATACAAAAGTTCTTTGTTTCAAAAGACTTAAGAGATTCCTATGTTAAGAATTAGGGTGCCCAGACAGGTACAGAAAATTAGATCTAGAACTAGGATTTGGCTCCAATTCTGGTTACTTACTGTCTATTATTAAACCTCTTAGTTTATTTGTTACTCCTCCTTTAAAAAGCAAAAAGGTGGTTTTAATTTAAAGATAAAGAGTCTGTAGGATTATAGTAGGGAGTATAAAAAGAAATATCTGAGCTGTGTAAATGCCCAGAACTGTCTGCATTGGGGGTCTGCATTGTGTTTGTGCAGTGCATCCCTTTGGCCTCTGGTGGAGCCCATGAATGCAGAATAAAGTTTTTAACTACATGAAGTAAAACATATAAGCTTACCAAGGAAAAACACTCAAATGTAGTTATTAAAATACATAAAGAACAAAATATGTGATATTGTAATGAATGTTTTTTAAATTAATGTTTAAATAATAAGATCTAGTGTCAGGACTAATAACTGATGATTTCTTAGTAGTTACCTTAGTCTACTTGGGCTGCCATAACAAATATCACAAACTGGGTGGCTTAAACAAAAGAAATTATTTTCTCACTGTTCTGGACACTGGAAGTCCGAGGTCAGGGAACCAGCATGGTCAGATGTGGTGAGGACTCTCTCCCTGGCTTGGAGAAGGCCACCTTCTTGTTATGTCCTCAATGGCCTTTCCTCAGTTCCTGCATATGAAGAGAGAGAGGCGAGAGGGAAAGAAAAAAAAAGAGAGAGATCTTCCTCTTTTAGAAGGCCACCAATCTTATATGATTGAGGCTCCACCTTTATGATCTCAATTAACCTTAGCAACCTCCTAAAAGGCCCATCTTCTTTAAGGATTAGGACTATAATATATGAATTTTGGAGAAACACAGTAGAGTCTATAGCATAGTGATAGGCATACATGATATTTCAAAACATGTTCAACAAACTATACTGTGATAAAAAATAGCTGTGATCTACTGGTGATAAAGTCACAGGTATTGCTGCTAATGAGTTTATTGTCTACATTCATCATGGAAGGAAATGCTTGATTTTAGGTAGAGATTAGTGAAAATAAAGATAAATTTTTCCCATCCAAGTTCACAGCCACTTTGAACTTCTTTTCAAGAACCCCTGAAACATAATCTTGTTTTGGGCAAACAAGTGGCATGCCACCAGGATGGTGGGAACAGAATCAGAAATCATCTGATTCTGCCCATTGCCCATTACCTGGGAGTAATAAGTGTGTTGAGTTAAAAAGAGACATCACCACTTTGGGCTGGCTTTCTGATATTTTTGAGTATGTGTTTGAGTATTGGGTTGTGTTTGTCTTACAGACAGCGGTCACTTAAATACTACACAAAGTGATTCCTGGGCCTCTGAGAACTTCTGGCTCGACCCTTCTGTGAATGGCCAACCAGAGACCAAGACAGAGGATGAGGAACTTCGAAAATCCCTGGATAGACTCTATGAGATGTTTGGCCACCCACAACCAGCCTCTCGAAACCCACTCTCTGCATCTGTCTGCCAGTGCCTGTCTCAGAAAATCGACGAACTGCAGGGCCAGGAGAGCCAGAAGTATGCCCTCCGCAGTTTTCAAATGGCCCGGGTCATATTCAACAGGGATGGCTGCTCATTGTTACAGAGGTATTCCAGAAATGCCAGATTCTACCCACTGGGAGAAGGAAGTCAGTCTCTGGATGACGAAAAGCCAACCCCAGGACTTTCCAAAGACATTATTCGTTTCCTCTTGCAGCAGAATGTGATGGAAGACCCATAACTGGTGCCTGGTGGCCAGAGCAGGCCAACTGGATCTGGAGGGCAGCCCTGGGGCTGACGCTGTCAGTGCACCACCCAGGTCCACTTAGGTCTGTCTCCACAGCTTTGTGCCCCGCCCCCAGTTAAGTGCTCTGCAGCCAACAACTGGCATCTGTGACCAAGTATTAGAGGCTGGGTCAGCCCAAATAGAGAGCCATCAATGCCTGGGAATTTTACAGCCCCCACGGCCACACGCCCTTCTACCTTTCCCTTTGGCCAGAGGCCAGTGACAGACTGGTTTGGGAGTTCAGAAAGCCCAGCTTCCTTGTCTCAAAGGAAGACATGCTCTGTGGCATAATTTACTCTTTGGAACTCCATTCGGAATCAGGCTGATGCTGTGCCTCCATCCATGCACCTATTGGTACCACCTATGAGCCTTTCCTCAATAAATTGCTTGTGCTTGAATCCTTGACTCAGACTCTACTTCTGGGAGAACCAGACTAAGGGAGCAGGCTACCATCAGATGAATTTTTTGAAGGGAATAAAACTATGCTGAACCAAGTAAAGAATCATACCATGTTGTAAAACTGTGACCATGCGATTAAGCGCGTATGTTCCAGAAGAATACAAAGATTTAAATACGCTTCCAAAAAAGTACACTGTATCTTAGTCAGACCCTTGCCTCTCCAAATCCAGAACTGCCTATTTATAGTACCACCTGGGAGTGGAAGGGACATGTGGACCTCCTAAAATAACAGCTAGGATTCACAAATTAAAAAAAAAAAGTCACTTCGTCTCTACCAGATTGTAAATGTGAAAGGTGAGGAGAAAATAAAGGTGCTCCACACACTCAGGTATGCACAAGCTCAGTTATGATAGGCTGAGTAGATCAGTGGCCTCATCAGCTTGTGGTGGGAGAGAGAGAATAATCATTTGCCCAGGTGCACTCCTTCCTCTGGTGGTTTCTTCCTTCTGCCTGCCGCTAGCACCTCTGCCACTTTCTGAATGATTGACCCCCTCACCCCTACCCTGTCCTGACTTCACCAGGGAGTGGCTTTACCTTGTCTTTTTAGATTATTTTTTAAATTTATCTTAGTTATAGTTAATATACAATATATTATTTTAGGCATATAATAGTAATTAGACATTTGTGTACCTTTTTAAAAAATATTTTTGTTATTGATTTCAGAGAGGAAAGAAAGATAAAAACATCAATGAAAGGGAATCATTGATTGGCCGCCATCTGCGTGCCCCCTACTGGTGATTGAGCTCACAACCCGAGAATGTGCCCTTGACCAAAACTGAACCTGGGACCCTTCAGTCCACAGGCCAACGCTCTATCCACTGAACCAAACCAGTTAGGGTAACATTTATGTACCTTATGAAGTGATCTCCCAATAAGTGTGATACCCATCTGACATTATATAATATTATTGACTATATTCCTGTGGCTTTAAATCGCTGATGCAGGCTTGTCTGGCAGGTGCTCTGCTCCATGACTGTGTCCTGAACCCCCATTTGAGAGTTCACTTGGTAGATGACGTCACCTGTCATTGGAAGCCTCACAGTAATCCTTACCTAGACAGTTTGCCAAACAAATTGCAGTGACAGGAAAAGGTTATATCAGTTTTTTCGGGGGAAACAAGAAGAGAAGCTGGCAATGCTGTGCAGTTAGATTTGGAGAAACTTCTGATGAAATTTAATTGTCATAAGAGCCCCTAAGCCAGCGGTTCTCAACCTGTGGGTCGCGACCCTTTTGGGGGTCGCCTAAGACCATTGGAAAATGCAGATATTTACATCACGATGCATAACAGTAGCAAAATTTCATGGTTGGGGGTCACCACCACATGAGGAACTGTATGCAAGGGTCGCGGCCTTAGGAAGGTTGAGAACCACTGCCCTAAGCTTTCCAGAAACCATAATAAGCAACTAGATCAGCCTAACAGTGTACATTCAGAGTGAATGTGTCCTTGCAGGCCATTTCCTTGGGCACTCTTGGATGGAGGCAGAAGCCTTTTAAAGGTCAGGAAGGTTAGACATAAGAAACATTCAGATATAAGAAACAGTTCCACATTGGCATGCCGAGGTACCATTGGAAGGAGACCTAAGTGGTAGGAAACAGGAAATGAACAGGCCTCTAAGAGACTTGGAAAAACAAGCCTCCCAGTTTTCCTCCGACCAGCAGTCTTCCTCCATGGGTCTCTCCTATTCAACTGGTCCCCACATAGTCATGAAATCAATGGGACTTATCATAGAAAATCTACAGCTTGAATTTGAAAGTCATCCTATTTTTATTTTTTTGTAATGTGAAGCAAATTAATAGATGCCCTTGAAGAATGCTATAGTTCTTAGTATCATGCAGTCACTGAAATATTGGGGATCAGTTTCCTTGACTACCAACAGAAAGAAGCAGACTTTTTATACTGTTATTTTTTTTTCATAATTGAGATTTTATTGTTTGTTTTGAGGATCAGTACATAGACATATCCATTTGTACACAATTCTTAGCATATGTACCAAAAAAGTAAAGCCATGTAGTTGTGATTCTTTTCCAAACAGTTATTCCAGTGGCTTCCCAGCTTAAAATGTAGAGGCTAACTTTCCTTAATAGAGTATCAAATACCAATATCTCCAAATGTTGATAAGCTGTTACATCAAAATCCCACTAATTCACAATTTAATATCATATATACCTACTACATAATTAAATTTTCAATCTTTCCTAGGACACTGACAAAGTTACTAGGAAAACTAGACTACCACCAAAAATGTTATAGATGCACAGAATTCTGACAGGGAGAGCCAAAATCAAGGAGTGGTTTTCTTTAGGAAATAATTCTATCAAAAACATGTGAATAGAAGTAATTTAAAATGTTCAAGATACAGCAAATGCATGACTGACTCCAAATTGCCATTTAGTATGCTTTGTATTTCCTATCTAATAAAGACAAAATATACAAATTGACCATCAGTTCATGACAGATGGCAGCAACCACAGCCAATAGGGAGGGAATATGCAAACTGATGCGACAAAGATGGTGGTGGCCTGGCTAGGATGCTTATGTTATTGTCATGGCAATGGTGCAGGTGTGGAGTGGCCAGGGTGGGGTGGGATGCCTGCTGGGGGTGGGTAGGGAAGGAGGGAGCTGCAGAAGGGCGCGGGGCCACAGCGAAGATGGAAGGCAGCAGCCAGAGCAAAGGCACAGGTGCTGGAGGGAAGCCAGTGCCTGCAGCCACGGGAAGGAAGGTCTCTAGTAGTATATAAAAACTACCACCCTCTATGAAATGTTAAGCTGACATCCACGACAATCAAAGTCTCTCATATTCAATATCCCACTGTTTTCTGGTTGTACCAAACATAAACAACCAGCAAATGATTTCACCACTTAAAAAAAAAGCATTTATACTTTTAAAAAAATAGGATGAGATGGAATTCCTTTCTTCTACTAAAAAACTTGCATTTACAAAATAGTTGATAAAAATATTCCTCTGGATTGTATAAGAAGGGAGACAAGACCACTTCGAAGACATGATATATGACAGTGGTCAGCACACTCATTAGTCAACAGAGCAGCAAACCGCGGTATATGACATTAGTCAGTCTTGGCTTCTTTTTCTCCTGCTTCATCTGCGGTTGGGCTCTCGTTTTTTAGTTTCTCCGTTTTCTGCAGGTAGATCTTCTTTAGGTTCCTGGTCAGCCACTTCAGCCTGCTTTCTCTTTGCTCCCCTTTTCCCTTTCCTTTCAACTTTTTTGTCTGCAGATTTACCCGGCTGCCTTTTGGGGCTTCGTTTCCACTTTTGCAGGAGCAGTTTTGGCTGACCACCTGGTTAACCTCCTCTTGGGCTCTTCCTTGGCTGCCCCCTCCGCAGACCTGACTCTTGGGCATCGTGGCGGCGGGCTGGGCGTGTGCTGTGTGCCTGAGTGGCTGGGCGAACTTGGGCTGCCAGGTGAGTGCTCGGTCTCCTGCCACCCATGCTGCTCTTTTATACTATGTTTAAAGGACAAAAGATATAAGCTATTTGAATCTCCATGCTCAGAGGCAGCATCTTCTCTTGGGCAGTGAGATTTTAGTGTCAATAATTTTGTTAACTTCATCAGTGCTATGGGCTCTCAGCCAGCTGTAGACTCTAAAGCAGAGAATTAACAAGTCTAAAAGCCAGAAGCACCTGATGGTAAAAAAAAAAAAAGAGTGTGGCCTGTTCTTGTTTGTATCTGAGTAAGTGCTTGTGACAGGTCAGAACAAGATATCTGATTCCCTGCAATCTCGTGCCTTAATTTGATCTCCGTGGGGTCAGGATGGCATTTTCCATTTATCTCTGTTTACCTTCAATAAAGACTAAGAGGAAACGGCATTGAGGCTCTGGCCTTTGGCATTATTATCTAATTCTGCACTACACATCACTCACTGACATATTATTATCCTACCAAGGTTCTGACTGGCCTGTGATACCACTTGTGGCCCTTTGGTCTTGGGGAGGATGGATTGGCTTACAGTAACTCCAAAGAAGAGAACTGCTACCATGTTTTAACTTCATGAAACTATTATTCACTTCATTAGTCTATTTCTTTGCTTAACGTATATAAGGGCACATGTAATGGATTTTTTTAAATTATGTTTTTATTAATTTCAGAGAGCAAGGGAGAGGAATAGAGAGATAGAAACATCAATGATGAGAGAGAATTATTGATCAGCTGCCTCCTGCATGCCTCCCACTAGGGATTCAGCCCCAAACTCCTGTATGTGTCCTGACCAGGAATCAAACCATGACCTCTAATTTCATGGGTCTACACTCAACCACTGAGCCATACTGGCTGGACCACATGTAATAGATCTTATTAACACAAAACAACACAGTAATACTTTCAAAACTTTATTTTTTTAAATTAAATCCTTATGGTTCAGATTATTACAGTTGTTCCTCTTTTTCTCCCCTTAGGTCTCCTCCACCCGGTTCCCACCCCACCCTCTGCACTTACCCCCCTCCCACTTTCCTCATCCATAGGTGTACAATTTTTGTTCAATCACTTCCAGCACCTCCCACATCTCTTTCCCCCCAAGAATTGTCAGTCCACTCTATACCCCTAATTCTATTATATTCACCAGTTTATTATGTTCATCAGATTTTTATTCACTTGATTTTTAGATTCATTTGTTGATAGATATGCATTTGTTGTTCATAATTTTTATCTTTACCTTTTTCTTCTTCTTCCTCTTCTTAAAGAATACCTTTCAGCATTTCATATACTACTGGTTTGGTGTTGATAAACTTCTTTAGCTTTTTCTTATCTGTGAAGCTCTTTATCTGACCTTCAATTTTGAAAGAATTGCTGGGTAGAGTAATTTTGGCTGTAGGTTCTTGATATTCATCACTTTGAATATTTCTTGCCACTCCCATAGGGCCTGCATAGTTTCTGTTGAGAAATTTGCTGACAATCCTATGGGTGCTCCCTTGTAAGTAATTAACTGTTTTTCTCTTGCTGCTTTCAAGATTCTCTCTTTGTCTTTTGCTCTAGGCATTTTAATTAAGATGTGTCTTGGTGTGGTCTTCTTTGGATTCCTTTTCTTTGGGGTTCTCTGCGCTTCATGGACTTGTAAGTCTATTTCTTTCACCAGGTGGGGGAAGTTTTCAGTCATTATTTCTTCAAATAGGTTTTCAGTATCTTGCTCTCTCTCTTCTTCTGGCACCCCCATAATTCTAATGTTGGTATGCTTGAAGTTGTCCCAGAGGCTCCTTACACTATCTTCATATTTTTGGATTTTTTTTTCTTTTTGCTTTTCCGGTTGGGTGTTTTTTGCTTCTTCATATTTCAAATATATGATTTGATTTTTGCAATCCTCTAGTCCAGTGGTTCTCAACTTTCCTAATGCCGCAATCCTTTAATACAGTTCTTTATGTTGTGGTGATCCCCAACCATAAAATTATTTTTGTCGCTACTTCATAACTGTAATTTGCTACTGTTATGAATCTTAATGTAAATATCTGTGTTTTCTGATGGTCTTAGGAGACCCTGCTAGCTATTCTCGACCCACAGGTTGAGAACTGCTGCTCTAGTCTGCTGTTGGATCTCTGTATGTTACTCTTTATTTCACTTAGTATGTGTTTAATTTCTATTGGTCCTTTTTCATATCCTCAAAGGTCTCACTAAATTTATCAGTAATTTCTAGAAGATTCTTGAAACACCTTATAACAGTGGTTTTGAACTCTATATCCAGTCGTTCGCTTTCCTTCATTTCTGTCATTTGAGACCTGTTTCTTTGTCTCTGCATTTTGGCTGCTTCCCTGTGTTGATAGAGTGACTTTGTGTGCTGAGTGTCCAATAGGGCCCAGTGGCTCAGCCTCCCCAATTACCTGAGGTAGACACTCTTGGTGCACCCCTTTGTGGGTTGTGTGCACAGTCTTGTTGTAGTTAAGCCTTGATTGTTGTTGGTATCACTGGGAGGAATTGACTTCCAGGCCAATTGGCTGTGAGGATCAGCTGTGTCTACAATAGGAGAATTTCGGTGCTAGAGATATCCTTTTGGGGTAAGACTTGCCTCAGTGGAGCTTTGGTGCCCACTGAGTCTGCCCCTTGAGTGTGGCCCTATGGATCTGAGGAGTTGTAATCTGGATAGTCCCACTCTGACCACTGGATACACTGGCTCTAGAATCTCCAAGGAGGTGCAAATTTAGCCTTTGCCTAAGGCCACCCAGCAGAATCTACAGAGAAATCTGCAGATTCCTCTTCTTTGTTTGGGGTTTGGAGGTGCCCAGATGAGGCCCAGTTGCGAAGCAATGCAAGCTGCTGTGGGGCCTTGGCCCTTCTTTTGGATGTTCTGGGTCTATCAGACTCAGCTGCTGTTTGTTAGATAATTTTAGATTGCAAAGGACCAGGCCATTCATATGCAAAAGCCTCTGAGAACAGGTTGGGTAGGGCAGGGTCTCAGGGAATCAACAGGGTGGAGTAAACAGCTATGGCTGATCCTCAGCCCTGCCCTAACAGGCACCCCAGGTTCAGGGTCCATTGGTAATTGCTGCAAGCACCTCTGAGAGAAAGCCGCCCTTGAGTTCTGCCTGAAGCCAGACAGTCCAGTTTCTCCCACTATGAGTCTGGATCCCCAGAGTCTTGCCCGGAACTGAGGTTCAGAGCAGTTGGAAGCTTATGTCTCCCTGTGGATTGAAAAAGCCAGCTATGTCCTCAGTTGCCAGCCCTTTCCATGCCCACACTTAGGTCTCCATACCTCTGCACTTTACTCCGGCACCTCCTCTGAGTCTCAGTGCACTTTGCTCTTTCTTTCTAGTTGTAGAATTTCCACTCAGCCTGCCCTTCTATGGTTCTGGATAATGTCCATTTTGTCTTTTAGTTGTAGTTTTGAAGTGGATGTGCAAGACAACAATTTCAGATGTTTACCTATGCCACCCTCTTGGTTTCTCCAATACTTTCAAAACTTTATTTTTTTTAATTAAATCTTTATTATTCAGATTATTACATTTGTTTCTCTTCCGCCCCCCACATAGCGCCCC
The DNA here is from genome assembly GCA_011751065.1 of Lasiurus cinereus. Taxonomy (NCBI): domain Eukaryota; kingdom Metazoa; phylum Chordata; class Mammalia; order Chiroptera; family Vespertilionidae; genus Lasiurus; species Lasiurus cinereus. The sequence continues at coordinate 28,143,523 of JAAGEH010000006.1, read as the reverse complement.
TCCACCTGGATCCCACCCTTCCCTCTACCCTTACCTCCCTCCTGTTGACCTCATCCATAGGTGTATGATTTTTGTCCAGCCTCTCCCTGTACACCCTCTACCTATTTCCCCCTGAGAATTATCAGTCCAGTCCCTTTCTGTGATCCCAATTCTATTCTATTCACCAATTTATTCTGTTGATCAAATTTTTAATTCACTTAATTTTTAAATTCAATTATTGATAGATATGTATTTGTTGTGCATAATTTTTTCTCTTTTACCTTTTTCTTCTTCCTCTTCTAAAAGAGTACTTTTCAGCATTTCATGTAATACTGGTTTGGAGTTGATGAACTCCTTTAGCTTTTTCTTCTCTGTGAAGCTCTTTATCTGCCCTTCAATTCTGAATGATAGCTTTGCTGGATAGAGTATTCTTGGTTGTAGGTTCTTGCTATTCATCACGTTGAATATTTCTTGCCACTCCCTTCTGGCCTGCATCGTTTCTGTTGAGAAATCTGCTGACAGTCATATGGGTACTACCTTGTAGGTAATTAACTGTTTTTCTCTTGCTGCTTTTAATATTCTCTCTTTGTCTTTTGCTCTTGGTATTTTAATTATGATGTGTCTTGGTGTAGTCCTCTTTGGATTCCTTTTATATGGGATTCTGTGTAGTTCCTGGACTTGTAACTCTATTTCTTTTACCAGCTGTGGGAGGTTTTCAGTCATTATTTCTTTAAGTAGGTTTTCAGTATCTCGCTCTCTCTCTTCTTCTGGCACCCCCACAATTCTGATGTTGGTATGCTTGAAACTGTCCCAGAGGCTCCTTACATTATCTTCACATTTTTGGATTCTTTTTTCTTCTTGCTTTTCCAGTTGAGTGTTTTCTGATTCTTTATATTTCAAATTTTGACTTGATTCTTGCCTTCCTCTAGTCTGCTGTTAGGTCTCTGTATAATATTTTTTACTTCAGTCAGTATATGTTTTATTTCTAGTTGGTTCTTTTCCATCTCTAGTTGGTTCTTTTTCATCTCCTCTTGAGTCTCGCTAACTTTGTCCAACTTTTCTAAGATATTCTTGAAAAACCTTATAAGTGTGGTGTTGAACTCTATATCCAGTCATTTGTTTTCCTCCATTTCTTTTGTTTGTGATCTCTTCCTTTGTCTTGGCATTTTCACTATGCCGGGAGAACTTCTGTATTGGATTCAGCCTTATGATACCAGACGTGCAAAACTGCAAAAGCCTCTCTCCTGAGTTTGGGATGGGTGGAGTCTCAGGGCTTAACGGACCGGCCTACCTTCCAGTTGGCTCCACCCTCCACGACCCCTGAGTATCACCTGACTGGGTAATCACTGGAGCAGTCCTGTGTGCAAGTGTGCACGCACTCTCTCGCAATCCCTCTAGACTGCTGCCTTTCCGGCTCCCCTGCTCTCCAGGACCATATGAATCTGAGTCCCCAGGACTTCACCCCAATCTGGGGTTTAGTGGAGTTAGAAGTGGCGCAGTTGGGATGCTTTGTCTCCCGCCCTCTTGTGAAAGCCAGCGGCATAATCAGCAGTCGGTCTTCTGCATGCAGTGCTGTACGTGCCACCTGACTTCTGCTCTCCTGCGACTCCCCCAAATTTCCTTGCACTTCTCCCTTTTCACAGTCCAAACTCCCCCCATATGAGTTTCAGCTGGACCTGGGGTTTAGTGTCGTAGAATAAGGGGTTCAATGCCTTTGGGAGTCTCCCACCAGAGAAAGCCAGCCAGGTACTCCATGTGTGCATCTCCATACCTCAGCTTTTTGCAGCTCCTCTGGGTTTCTGTGAGCCCCTCTCTTTTCTTCTAGTTGTAGAATTTCCACTGAGCCAGCTTTCCTGTGGTTCTGGATGATGTCTGTTCTGTCTTTTAGTTGTAGTTTTGAAATTGTTGTGCGAGGCAGCAGTGTAGGTGTTTACCTATGCTGCCATCTTGGTTACCTCCTCAATACTTTCAAAACTTTAAAGCTTACTTAGAAAACTTTTTGTTGGATTACAATAATCTTGTAGAAAGTGTTTATAAGTAAACACCTTGATGATTTTCATAAACTGAACTCACCTGTTCAATCAACAGCTATCAGCAGCTAGTCCATATGGCTCCTTCTGAGTGGAAATTTTCATCTGGAAAACTGAGGAGACTGGTTTGCTCAGACCGGTGTTTCTCAAACTGCTTGTAGTACACAAAATAATGTACATGCACAAACAATGTTTATTTTCATTGTAATCTATTCAGTTTAATATACTAGAGAAATATAACTGTTATGTCTAATCTGTTCTTTTACAGATATTACATAGGATAAGCCTAATATAAATATCTAAAATACAAAAGTGAATTGAATTATTGAAAGTGTTAAATTAATAATAGCTCATGTGACATATAGATGTGTCAAAAATTATAAAAGTGGTATACGGGAAATGACTGAAATTCAGAATACAATGGATTAGATAAGCCATTCTATCTTGTAGTATCCTACCATCTCTCTCCTAAAATACTGTGAAAAACTTCCATCAGGTGAACCCACACCTACCTTTGACTCTCTTTACCTTGCACCCACAGTGCAAATCTTTTTTAAAAGCGAAGCATGCAAGAAATCAAGATGGCAGAATAGGTAAACACCTAAATTGCTGCCTCACATAACAATATCAAAACTACAACTAAAAGACAAAATGGAAACCATCCAGACCACAAGAAAGCTGGCTGAGTGGAAATTCTACAACTAGAAGGAAAGGGGAAAGCATACTGAAACTCAGGGCAGCTCTGGAAGGCAGAGGTCCAGAGGCGCATGCGTGCAGAGAGGATTGACTGCTGAGTGCATGGGCGGCTGAGTGTGCAGCTGACTTTCTAAAGTGGGAGGGAGACAGAAGTTCTCGAACTGAACTCTGGTCCCTGGCGAGACTCTGGGAACCCAGACTCATTCTGGGAGAAACTGGACTGTCTGGCAGTGGCTGAAACTCAAGGGTGGATTTCTCTCAGAGATGCTTACAGTGATTACTGAGGGACACTGAGATCCAAAGGCCTCATAGTGAGGGCTGATTGGAAGCCAAGGCTATCTGTTTTGCCCTCAGACTCCACCCCATCCAAGCTGAGCACAGAGGCTTTTGCAATTTTGCAAGTTTTTCCCCATAAGAATGTATCCAGCAAAGAAGTTCTCCTAGCACAGACACAGCTGATTCTCACAGCCAATTGGCCTGGAGGTCAATTCCTCCCAGTGATACCAACAACAATCAAGACTTAACTACAACAAGGCTGTGCACACAGTCTACAAAGGGGTGCACCAAGAGTGTCCACCTCAGGTAATGGGGGAAGCTGAGCCACTGGGCCATATAGGACACCTAGCACACAAAGCTACTCTACCAACTCCGGAAGCAGCAAAAATGCAGAAACAAAGAAACAGATCACAAATGAAAGAAATGGAGGAAAGCAAACGACTGGATGTAGACTTCAAAACCACAGTTATAAGGTTTTTCAAGAATTTTCTAGAAAAAATAGATAAATTTAGTGAGACCCTCGAGGATATAAAAAAGGATCAACTAGAAATTAAACATACACTGACTGACATAAAAAATATTATACAGAGACCTAACAGCAGACTAGAGAAACACAAGAATCAAGTCAAAGATTTGAAATACAAAGAAGCAAAAAACACTCAACCATAAAAGCAAAAAGCAAAAAGAATCCAAAAATGTGAAGATAGTGTAAGGAGCCTCTGGGATAACTTCAAGCATACCAACATTAGAATTATGAGGGTGCCAGAAGAAGAGAGAGAGCAAGATACTGAAAACCTATTTGAATAAATAATGACCAAAAACTTTCCCCACCTGGTGAAAGAAATAGACTTATAAGTCCATGAAGTGCACAGAATCCCAAACAAAAGGAATCCAAAGAGGACCATACCAAGACACATCATAATTAAAATGACAAGAGCAAAAGACAAAGAGAGAATATCAAAAGCAGCAAGAGAAAAACAGTTAATTACCTACAAGGGAGCACCCTTACGATTGTCAGATGATTTCTCAATAGAAACTATGCAGGCCAGAGGGGAGTGGCAAGAAATATTCAAAGTGATGAATAGCAAGAACCTACAACCAAGATTACTCTACCCAGCCAAGCTATCATTCAGAATTGAAGGTCAGATAAATAGCTTCATAGATAAGAAAAATCTAAAGGAGTTCATCAGCACTAAACCAGTACTATATGAAATGCTGAAAAGTATTCTTTAAGCAGTGGAAGAAGAAGAAAAAGGTAAAGATAAAAATTATAAACAACAAATGCATGTCTATCAACAAGTGAATCTAAAAATCAAGTGAATAGAAAATCTGATGAGTGGAATGAACTGGTGAATGTAATAGAATCAGGGGCATAAAAAGGGAGTGGACTGACGATTCTCAGGGGAAATGGCTGAAGGGGTTGCAGGAAGAGACTGGACAAAAATCATACACCTGTGGATGAGGACATGGGGGCGAAGGTGGGGGTGGAGGGTGGGTTGAGAACAGGGTGGAGGGGAACTATTGCCATAGGGGAAGAGGAACAACTATTATGATCTGAACAATAAAGATTTATTAAATAAATAAAAAAGCAAAGCATGCATGAATGGCCTGGAAATTAAAAATCAGGATCTAGCCTTCGCAAATATGAAAACATTTTAACTCTACAATAATGCAAGCAGAAATAAAACAGAAAAGAAAAAGAGTTCAGTCCATAAATAGATATGAATGCAAGAGGAAAGTGAGTATATGATGAAGCTAGCATTTCAAATGGATAATCAATGGTGAAGTTTTTAGCAAATGATCTCTTTCTTTCTTTCTTTCTTTCTTTCTTTCTTTCTTTCTTTCTTTCTTTCTTTCTTTTGCAAATGATCTTAAAGTAACTGGCTTCCCACACTGGAGGGGGGAAATAAAAAGTCTGATTTCTCACCTCACTCCTGATAACAAAATGAATTGTAGATGCTCTGGGAATGAGATGGTAGTGCCTGAGTGGGTGCTTGAGGTTGAGTAGTCTGAGAAAGACTGAAGACATAGCCTTTGAGACCAGAGCTGCAGGATTCACAAGAACCAGCTGCACCAAGGCTGGAGTGGAGCACCAGGAAGAGGAATGAGCATTTGTAGAGTTGGTGCGAAATTCAGCCTGAAATGAGCTCAAACTGGACAGAAGGAAGTCCCATGTTTGGAGCACAGCATGCAGGGGCAGAATAGCAGGTGAATTTCAGAAGCAGGCAAGGCCCTTTTTTTTTTTTTTAATATATTTTTATTGATTTTTTACAGAGAGGAAGGGAGAGGGATAGAGAGTTAGAAACATCGATGAGAGACATCTATCAGCCACCTCCTGCACGCCCCCTACTGGGGATGTGCCCGCAACTAGGATACATGCCCTTGACCGGAATTGAACCAGGGACCCCTCAGTCCACAGGCAGACACTCCATCCACTGAGTCAAACCGGTTTCGGCAGGCGAGGGCCTTTTAAACCAGGGCAAAAATTTTGAATTTTATTCTAAAGACCATGGGAAATGATTTCTGGGTTTTAAGCAAAAGAATAAGAAAATATTCATGGAAATTTAGTATGTGTTAAAGATAACATTTCAAAACACTCATAAAGTTTGAATTCCTAAACATTCAATCAACAGATCCTCATATCACACTATACACAAACACAGATTCCAGATGGATTAAAGATCTAAATGTAAAAAATAAGACTATAAGAGTTGCAGATGACACTATTGGTGTTTTAATCCTCTTTTCCTCCCTCTATTTCCATTCTCTCAGGTCATGTTGCAATGGTGCCTCCCTCCACTTTCTTCTCCAGGGAACATATATCATTCTCCCTATGGGTCAGAGAACTCAATGTTCCCGACAAGTTCACATTCAGAGAAAGAACATGCTATGGTGATCCAAACAACAGGCCTTTGGAGAAATGATTCTTTAGTCCAAGAAGTTTGTGGACCAGACTCAGGCATGTTTGCCTGTTTGCAACCCACTGGCCTTATTCTCTCATTGCTTTTTGAGAAACATTGGCTGAAACAAACCATTTTTGCATCTGCCATTTTCTTCCTCTTGCCATTGCTGTCACCTGCTCCAAGCTTTTACCTCTTAAAAGCCCTCCTCAAGGTTCTCCCTGTTGCCAGCCTTTCTCACACACTGGTCTTCCTAAATCCAGTCAGTACTGGATCCCATCCTGTCCCAAACAGAAACTTCAGAAGCTCCTTAACATCCACAGGATGAAGCACAGACCCCAGTCCACACTATAATAACCTGGCTGTTCCACCCACTCCTCAGTCCTAGAACCTTATATCCATGCTCTATGGCCTCCAAAACATTTCATCTTTTCTCCAGCCCCCATGGCTCTGCTCTACTAATGAACGCTTTAATCCTACACAGCAGGGCCATCCTCTATTAACAAGTGTCCATCTTCCTTCCAATAGACAGAGCACTTATCTTCCCCAGGCTCGGCACAGAACAGTGCTGGGCAACACTGATCATGAGCTTGTTCTGCAGTCATGTCTCCTGTTAAGCCCCTTGGTGGAGCCAGCTTGACAAATTCTTTCTCTTTCCTGTAACTGAAGCCATGAATTTTAAGCCAGGGGTAAGGTGTGGGGGTGGGAAGTGAATTTGTTCCTTCTGAGAGACATCATGGCAAAAGCAAGAGTCCAATTGTAGGTGTCAGAGGCAACAACTCGGCCATTAACAAGTGGGATGTTCAGTGAGGCTCATATAATCCCTCTGGGCCTCATTTCCTTCTGCAAAATGAGGACATTAGCAAAGCTCGGAGTCTCCCTCAGGCTCAAACATTCTGTGCAAATCTCTATGAGGGCGGCTTCAGGAAACTGATTTTCCAATTGATTGAGCTGTGTGGCGTTATTGCATGGAGAATTAAACTACTTTTCATCAAATTCATTTCCTGAGTTTAGCCCATCAGCTAATGTTTATTAAGTACCATTTACTCTGCAGTACCCTGTATTAAGTGATGTGAAGACACAGAAGTGGTACCTCACAGGATCCTTGGCCTCAACGAGTTTATTACATAAGCAGAATTTATTATATAATAAAAGCTTACCAAGCTCATGATCCAGCAAGTTACTTTCTGCTTGTTTACCCACCTAAGACTTCTGTAAAGTTTTAGTTGAACCATTACATAAAATCCCTGTGTGAACTATGTATTCTATGTGTCATTTCTGTATTATTTTATTCAAAATACACACACACATACACTTTATGTTAAGATATAAACATATGCATTGAAAATGTGTATATTTAAAATATCTCCATGGACAGGGTGAGTTTTTTTGTTTGTTTTTTACTTTTTAATAAACCAAAGGATGGTTTTTTAAAACTTTCATAAAAGTAGAGAATTGCCCTGACCGGTTTGACTCAGTGGATAGAGTGTCGGCCTGCAGACTGAAAGGTCCTAGGTTCTATTCCAGTCAAGGGCATGTACCTTGGTTGCTGGCACATCCCCAATAGGGAGCGTGCAGGAGGCAGCTGATGGATATTTCTCTCTCATTGATGTTTCTAATTCTCTTTCCCTCTCCCTTCCTCTCTGTAAAAAAATCCATAAAATATATATATTTTTAAAAACAGTAGAGAGAATTGTGCTACCTGCCCATCACCTAGGTTCAACAGCAATCAGCTTTCTGCCATTCTTTCTATCATTCCCCTCTCCTCTTTGTATGTGTGCTAAAGCATAGCTTCTTCAGGATCAGTAGTGAAGGACCCTTATTTATTTTCCAATCAGTTATGGACCAATGCCAACACACAACTCACCATGCAAGTTCAACAGTGCCCATTAACAAATAAGGTTGATTGATGAATGGATAGATGGTGGGTAGATGGATATTTAAGAGCTACTGGTAGATGTTAATGGTAAAATTTTGTGGGTATGCAGGTCTTACTGGTAAATTTTTATAAAGTTTTCTGCATATTTGACATTTTTCATAATAAAATGTTGGGTAAATATATACAGAATAGGTTTTAAGTGTATTAAATATCTAACCACATACATTTATAACTTGAAATTTTAAATTACCACAAACATTTCTAAGCCAATCTCTTTTCTTAATAGAAAACACCCTTGAAATACAAAAGATAACTTTATTGGCTCTTAAAAGGTAGAACTAATTAAATAACCAATAGATCATTAAAGAATACTTCCAAATTTCTCTGTGAAATATGACTATAGACTATAGAGTCATGGTTCCTACCTTCATATAACTTAAATTTAAGCTGGGAAAATTAGTTTCATATTGATCTGTCTAGATACTTATTTCATAACTGATACCTAACCTATGTCATCTGCATTATTAACATCTACAATTTCCTGCCCAGATCATAAAACTGACATTTATACCATCTACATTGTCTATATTAAGTAGATAATGAGACTTGGTGCACAAATTTGTGCATAGGTGAGGTCCAGCCAGCCTACCCCAATTGGGGCCGATTGGCCAGGGCTGGCCTGGGAGAAGGGTCCAGGGGTTGGCCAGCTGGTTCTGCCCACTGGTTGAACTCTTGATCAAACTTCTGGTCAAGGGGACAATTTGCATATTAGCCTTTTATTACATAGAATGTCATCAATAACTATGTTTAGGGCGAATTGGTTGTATGCACTCTTCATTATCTACACCTGGACATTGGCAACATCCAGAAACACTTTTTATTATCACAACTTGTGGCACAGAGAGTGCCCTTGGAAAATGCACAGGACTGCCTCCGACAGCAAAGAATTATCTAGCCCAAATTATCAATAGTGCTGAGATTGAAAAATCCTAATCAATATCATCTACATCATCTGCATCCATGTTTACAACTATGCCATGCACATCTGCATCTACATTGATATTTATTTACATCTGTATTTAGATCTACATCATCTACATTTGCCTTCACATCTGTGTCACCAACAGCCACATCTACAGCATCTATAGGATCTACATCAACCACATCATTTACTTCACCATGTCCATTATCTACCTTATATCGACATCTACCTGAATATCCAATTAGCAGCTCAGAGCATGTGTGTTGGTTACATCAGAATGAGTGGTCTATTTAATATAAAATTAAATTTTAATTCTTCCCTCATGTGACCATAATAATTCTGATCTTCCAATTTCAGTGTATTTGGGGGTGTGGAAGGGTGGTTCCCTCATCACCAAACAATTCTTAGACATCAGCAGGGTGTCCTACAATTCAACTTAATTCTGACACTATCTACCTGGCGATAGCATCAGATCCTGTAGGCAGAGGGTTCAGCCCCATCACCTCCTCTGCCCTCCACTTCAGAAATCAATCCCAAATTTAAGGTGTTACCTTTGCTTCTGACCAACTGGCTATAAATCAAAGGTTTGCACAACCCCCTTCATAGGTTTGATTAATGTACCGAGAGACTCACAGATCTCAGGGGACCATTTGTTCAGTAGATTACCAATTTATTAAAAAGGAAATTAATCAACAGCCAGATAAAGAGATACATATCGCAAGGTACCAAACAAAAGGAGATTCTGTTTTCATGGAGCCTGGGCCCCAGCATGGTGGCAGGTGGATGCATTCTGTTTCACCAACCTGGAAACTCTCCAAATTCCCTCCTCTTGGGTGTTTAGGGAAGCTCCATTACATAGGCATGGCTGATTAAATCAACAATTTTCAACTGGTGTGCCACAAGAAATTTTGAAACATGCAATAACTGGTTATTTAGTCAAGGGCACTGACTTCTTTTCTCTTAGTTTGTCAGATTACAAAGTGACAACAGCCAACACAAGAGCTGTCAGTGTGAATGAATCAAGATTATATCTATTTTTTGGTGTGCCAAAAATTTTTAGTAATTAGTTTGTGTTCCATATGGAAAAAATGCTGAAAATCACTGGATTAAATCACTGGCCATTGGTGATCTATTCAACCTCCAGCCCCTCTACCCTCCCCAGAGGTCAGGTGGATGGGACTAAAAGTTCCAAATCTCCAATTACATGGTTGGTTCCTCTGGCAACCAGTCCCCATTTCTGGTGCTTTCTAAAAGTCACCCTCTTAACATAAACTCAAGTGTGATTAAAAGGGGTCTGTTGTGAATATCAAGATGTCTTGATCGCTCTTAAGAAATTTGACAGGTTTTAGGAGCTCTGTGCCAAAAACATGGACAAAGACCAAATACATATTTGTTATAAATCATAATATAACTAAGCCACATACAATAATGTTTATTACATCAGAATGAGGAATACATTTAACCTAAAATGAATATTTAATTGTAATTCTCCCCTCTTCTGGCCACATACAAAAATGTGAGTGGAAAAGAGATTGACCACTGCCAATCACATTCCCTAAAGTATAAGAGGATGAACTTTTTCGTTCTGACTTCAAAGGACATGAATTGAAGTGAGAAGTTAAGCCTGTGCCTGATGAATTTCATTCATGCCCTGTCTTTGCTGGCCAGCCTCCCAGAACCAGAAAGCAGGCCCAATTATCTCTGATATGGTGATAAAAATAATTTATTCTCAGAGAAGCAATCACTGTACTTTGAGAACTTGATATGGTTGGATCACATCTTGTTCCATCTGAACTGGGCTGGGCTGGAAAACATGCAGTTGACACGTGCTGTTGTGATTTTGCCCTGGGTTCTTGGGGCCTCACAGTAGTTAACAAGACCTGTGATTCCAGACCAAACAGCAGCTCAGGTTGCCACATTCATTGAAGCCTCATTAAGTATAGGAGCTGACTTCTCAGCCAAAACAAAGGTACTGTGATGATTCTTGATAAAATTGAGAACATGGGAGAGAAGACAAAATAAGAGCAAATCCCTGCAGCTTCTTCAGCCTGTGACATTTACTAAATAATTTTGGTTTCCTGTAGGAACTGGGCCTCTTAGAGACCAGTATTTTTCCTGCAGGAAAAAGATTGGCCCTAGGCAAAGTTTCAAAGCAGACTCTCATTCTTTGTGGTGTTTTTAAATTCTCCATAAATATGCATCTTTGGGACTTGGAAGTGAAACATCAGAAATTCTTTACTCATTATCATGGGCTTATTAAAATATTTTCAATAAATAAAAAATAAAGGAGAAACCAAGATGGCGACATAGGTGAACACCTAAACTGCTGCCTTGCACAACAATTTCAGAACTACAACTAAAAGACAGAACAGATATCATACAGAACCACAGGAAAGCTGGCTGAGTGGAAATTGTACAACTAGAAGAAAAGAGAGGGGCTCACAGAGACTCAGAGGAGCTGAAAAAAGCTGAGGTACAGAGACGCACATGAAGAGGATGGGCGGCAGAGTGCTGGCTGGCTTCCTCTTGTGGGAGAGAGATGGAAACTCCCGACTGCACTGAACCCCATATCCAACTGCACTGAACCCCAGTTCCAGGTGAGATTCATATGGGGGGAGTCTGGACTGTCATGAAAAGGGAGGAGTGCATGGAAACTTAGGGAAGCCACGAAGGACAGAGGTCTGGAGATGTGCGAGCCGAGTGCACACACAGAGGGCTGGCTGCTGACTGTGCTGCTCACTTTCTCTAGCAGGAGGGAGACTGAACCTTCCAATTATGCTGAAATCCACTTCTGACTGCACTGAACCCCAGTTTCGGGTGAGACCCTGGGGACCCACACTCATACAGGTTCCTGGAGTGCACAGAAACCCAAGGGAGCTGGAAAGGCAGAGGTCTGGAGGCATGAGAGTGCAAGTGCATGCAGAGAGGGCTGCAGCGATTACCAAGGGACACTGAGACGCAGGGTCCTCATAGGGCAGGGCTGACAGGAAGCCAAGACTGTCTGCTCAGCTTTGAGGCTCCACCCTATCCAAGCTGAACACAGAGGCTGTTGCAATTTTGCAAGTCTTGTATCATAAGGCTGACTCCAGCACAGAAGTTCTCCTGGCGTAGACACAGCTGATCCTCACCACCAACTGTCCTGGAGGTCAATTCCCCCAATGATCCCAACAACAATCAAGGCTTAGCTACAACAAGACTGTGCACACAGTCCATAAAGGAGTGCACCAAAAGAGTCCACCTCAGGTAACTGGGGAGGCGAAGCTACTCGGCCATTTAGGAAAACACACAAAGCTACTCTACCAACTCAGGAAGCAGCAAAAATGTGGAGACAAAGGAACAGATCACAAACAAAAGAAATGGAGGAAAACAAATGACCTGATATAGAGTTCAAAACCATGGTTATAAGATTTTTCGAGAATTTCCTAGAAAATTTAGTGAGACCCAAGAGGATATGAAAAAGGATATGAAAAAAAGGATCATTTAGAAATTAAACATACACTGACTGAAATAAAAAATATTATACAGAGGACTAACAGCAGTCTAGAAGAACACAAAAATCAAGTCAAAGATTTGAAATACAAAGAAGCAGAAAACGCTTAACCAAAAAAGCAGAAAGAAAAAAGAATCCAAAAATATGAAGATAGTGTAAGGAATCTCTAGAACAACTTCAAATGTACCAACATCAGAATTATGAGGGTGCCAGAAGAGGAGAGAGAGCAAGATACTGAAACCTATTTAAAGAAATGACTGAAAACTTCCCCCACCTGGTGAAAGAAATAGACTTATAAGTCCATGAAGCACACAGAACCCCAAACAAAAAGAATCCAAAGAGGACCACATCAAGACACATTATAATTAAAATACAAAGAGCAAAAGACAAAGAGAGAATATTAAAAGCAGCAAGAGAAAAACAGTTAATTACCTACAAGGGAGCATCCATATGATTATCAGCAGATTTCTCAACAGAAACTATGCAGGCCAGAGGGGAGTGGCAAGAAATATTCAAAGTGATGAACAGCAAGAACCTATAACCAAGATTACTCTACCCAGCCAAGCTATCATTCAGAATTGAAGGTCAGATAAAGAGCTTCACAGATAAGAAAAAACTAAAGGAGTTCATCAGAACCAAACCAGTATTATATGCAATGCTGAAAAATATTCTTTAAGAGGAGGAGGAAGAAAAAGGTAAAGATAAAAATTTGAACAACAAATACATGTCTATCAACAAGTGAATCTAAAAATCAAGTGAATTAAAAATTTGATGAACAGAATAAACTGGTGAATACAATAGAATCAGGGACATAGAAAGGGAGTGCACTGACAAATCCCAGGGGAAAAGGGGTGAAGGGGGTGCAGGGAGAGACTAGACAAAAATCATACACCTTTGGTGTATGGGGGAGGGGAGAAAGGGCAGAGGGAGGGTAGGAGCCCGGTGGAGGTGAGCTATGGGGCTGGGGAGGAGAGGAACAATTGTAATAATCTGAACAATAAAGGTTTATTAAATCAAAAAAAGAAATAAGAAATAGCAGTTTATTAGTATTTATAAAGAACTATACCCTATAGCAGATATCCAAATGTAAAATTTCAGTGGATATGATTTTGAATAATTTAACATTCAAATTTAACCTAGGAAGTTTAACAGCATTACACAAAAAAATCACAATTCAAAATCACTAATTAATGAACTTATTTTACTTCCAAAAGTTATTTCTTGGAACATCACGCTTAGGATCTGCATAAAGTATGTCATAAAAAGTTATAAAGTTATTGATACTTATTTTGTTTGGGAGAATGACACATTCTTACATTATCAACAGCTACAAGCCACACAGACCAAACCCTGTGTGACATCTGTGGCCAGCTCCTGTCTTGCTCCCAGAAACTTTCCCTCACCCTTCAACTCTGCTGCTAGCCTTTCCTGTTCTTGCTTATTAATGGACCCCTTGGTGGATCCCTTTATTTTTTAAATTTTTATTTATTTTTTGTTGTTGTTAATTCTTGCCCAAGGATCTTTTTTTTCCCTCCATTGATGTTTAGAGAGAGTGGAAGGGAGGGAGAGAGCAGAGAATCGGTACATGTGTGTTATGCCACTCTGCCTCTTATACACTCTTTGTTTCCTTTCTTCCTGTACATCCCACAGTCAAGTGTTCAGAGGATCACAATAAAGCACTGAATAATTATGCAAGCAAATTGCTCCAACTTTTGAAGATGTTGTCTATTCATTTCACAGATTCCTTGAGTGAATTCAGTGGATGGAGCGTCAGCCTGCGGACTGGAGGGTCCCAGGTTCGATTCCGATCAGTGGCATGTAGCTTGGTTGTGGGCACATCCCAGTGGGGGGTGTGCAGGAGGCAGCTGATTGATGTTTCTCTTTCATCGATGTTTCTAACTCTCTATCCCTCTCCCTTCCTCTCTGTAAAATATCAATAAAAAATATATTTAAAAAAATAAAAATAAACAGTAGCATGTTTATCTGGCAGTATTGTATTAGTTGGTGCTCTTTTTTAAGCTTTGTGAGTGATGTAAAAAAGTAAAGAAAGGCAGCAAGAGGAGATAAAGACACAGAGAGCAATCCATTAAACAAGCTGATGAGAAGTGGCCTACTTACATATATATCTTTGTTACCCACATCAAAAATATGGGCCATGACATCTTGAGAGGTTTCAGGCTATGCGTATTTACTTAACAATAATGGCTTCTCCAGGACCATTATGAAATACTGGGAAATAAAATACTCATAGTGTAAAACTGAAATTAGCTTACAGAGTTTTCCTGGAGTTTACATCTATGAATACATTTTTGTTGAGGAGAGGCCTGCCTGGAAGTTATACTCTAATGTTCACCTAAATAATTAAAAAGCAGCAGCAGAATACTTCCTCTCATAGAAAAGGCTTACTGTCTGCCAGGTCTTTTAGAATCACAGAGGCAGAACCAAGTTACCTTTCATTACTCCCAAGGATGACACACAGAGAAAGGCCAGGGGAGTTCAGTGGGCAGAACACAGGAGGGAGATCTCAAAACAACCAGCAGTGCACAGCTTCTGATTCCCAGTATCAGCCATATCAATCTGAACATGCTGTGATTTCAAGGTCATGACCACAATTTCTGGCTTGGTACTGGAAACTTCACAAATTGAAATACATATTTTGGAATGAGACCAAATTTTAAAAGTTTCTATGATGAGTGCAATTAAGAGAAGGCTGAAAAAGGAGAAAGAAGCTGTAGGTATCAAAGCATCAGAGATGGAGAAAAGTTACTACTAAGAAGTGAAAGGAACCCAACAGAACAGGATACAGGTCCCGACATCTCTGCTACCTAGTGCTTGACACAAGTGCTAAAGAAGGGGAGGGTCACACCACCTGTGTGCCCCTGCCAGGTACCACTCAAAGTCCTCAACAGTCACCCCCAGGTTCCCTTCTGCTTCTGGGCTTGGAGGAATCCCAAAGCTCCTCCAATCTTTTTCATTAGGTCTATTGTAGGGGCTATGATTTTTTCTCCTTCAATCTGAAACCATCTGCTTTTACCCTTTGATATTCCTTATGATTTGTGTCCTAGAGCATTCCTTCTCATATTGAAGCACTCATATATGTAAGCATTTTTCTTAATTTTTAATGAGAGGAAGGAGATGAGGAGAGAGAGAGAGAGAGAGAGAGAGAGAGAGAGAGAGAGAGAGAGAGA
>JAAGEH010000006.1:28085584-28126345 GCA_011751065.1 Lasiurus cinereus | reverse complement strand
AGAAGAAGAAGAAGAAGAAGAAGAAGAAGAAGAAGAAGAAGAAGAAGAAGAAGAAGAAGGAAACAATAGAGCTCCCTACAAGTCCCTTCAAATAAATTCTTTCTCTAATTTGACCCTTTGCATTTGTCCTTGCACAGATGTTGTGAGTGAGAGCCACTAGCCAATTCAGCCCCATATTAATAAGTCTTGTAGAGACTGACTCTTCTCTTTGGAACAATTGGGCACTTAAAACCATGTTCTCTAGCTCTGAGGCCTCAGCCAAAACTCAGACATAATAAGAAAAATTCTATTTAACAGCCTGTTATAGGTTTGTGAATCTATGTGTCATAGTTCAATTTCTCCCAGAAACAGACCCCGAGACAAAGATTTGACTGCCAGTAATTTATTTTGGACATAATTCCAAGAAATAGCAACAGGGAGTGGAGAAATGATTTGGGGAAGGAAAGGCAGCCATAAAGAGCTTGCTATCAAGAAAGTTTCCACTGTGGGTAACTAAACTGCAGTGCCACTGGAAAATTCTCAGAGCCTATGAAGAACACACATCCCAGAGGAATCTAGGAATCTGGAGTATTTAAATATTTTTAATTGACTTTTGAGGTAGAGGAAGAGAAACATCTATGTGAGAGAAGAATGGCTGCCCTTGGATGTCCCCAACCAAGGATTGAGCCCGAAACTCAGGCATGTGCCCTGACCTGGAATTGAATCAGTGACCTCTCAGTGCACAGGACAATTCCCAACCAACTGAGCTACATCAGCCAGGTTGGATCTGGGTATTTATACACCAACTCTTGGCAGTCTTTGAGTGAGGGATGCTCCTGGGGGCCTTACTTACTACTTCTGGCATAGCTCCGATGGCCAGAGAAAGCCATCAGGCAAAGAAATGTTGGTCTTAATCATTGTAAATCAAACCAGTGTGCTCCAAAGTGGTAAGAATGAGGGAATTGAGCAGAAAACCAGCAGCATTTGCTGCAGTGGAAAGGGGGGTGGGAGGAGAAGAGGAGGAGGGACATATGAGATCAGGAGGCACTCTTCATCCATACTAGATCTTTACCATGTGACATGTTGCTAACTAGAATGGATTTGTCAAAATAGGTCTTATCAACTCATCAGACCCAAGCATAGTTATCCCACGTAGTTCAAAATCCATTCTTTGCTTTATCTCCAATATATAAACAAATAATTGAATCTGTTTATCTGTCATATCCAATTTTCTGCAAACTCCAAAATAAAGAGGAGTTCCCCTTGCTTTGTCAAACCTAAATGGTTGTGGCTCTATCTTTTGACTTCTTTTGATAAATGTTCATTTTTATTTATTTATTTTAAATTATTTATTATATTTTAACATGTATTTTTGTTGATAGTATTATAGATGTCCCCCATGTCTTCCACTTTTTGACCACTGCCACCCAGCCCTTGCCCCACTAATATGTATCTACCTGCAAGCTACAAGAAGTTATTCTACCTACAGTTTAATGGATTAAAAAATAATTTCTATCTTCTCTTAAGATGAGGATTTTATTGTGATTTCTTAATTCTATCAAAGTGTATTAGGAATCTGACCTGACATAAGAAACCAGGTACTAAATATATTCTAGGACCAGACTACTAAGGAAATTACTTGTTTACTTGGTCCTATTGATTAGAAAAAAAAAATCAACACCTTAAAGTCCCAATCAATACATAATTGTCTTATTGGCTTCAAACACAGATAATTTTGTAGATGTATGTTTGAGGAGCAGTAGTTTGCACTGTCATGCCATTGTTCTGGCATGCTATTCTCACTCATCCTCCTTTGTTGACCTGGGATCTACCCCATACCTCTCCCACCCTCACTCCCTGACTGACTGGTGAACTCTGCCAGGGCAGATGGAGTATGTTTCCTTTTCCATTAACGTTGGGATTGACCATGTGACTTGTAGCCAAAGGATATGTGTCTACCACAGTGCTTGACACATAATAAGCATTTACATATGCAAATAAAAGTAATTTTGAGAGAAAAATCTAAATTCAGTACCTATACTGCTAAGTAGTTTTGATTTATATGCCATTCATCTGTCTTGTTTGCTCTCTGATGATTCCTTCCTTCCTCTGTTCTGGTTCACTGGTAGGACTGGCCTTTGCAAATGCTATTTCCCAGTCTTCCCTGTCAGTCATTTCCAGGTATATTCAGCCACTAAGAGGCACTAAAAAGAGGAAGAAGCCAGGATAATTCTCTCCCTTTTTCTTCTTGGAAGGATAGGATACATCTCTAGCAGTGGCTGCTTCTCTTCCATGGTCCCAGTTCCCACCAAATAAACCTTATTCCAAAGCTGCCCCTGAATCCCACCTTCCTAGGTGAAGAGTTTTACACTCCCAGTAAGTGGGTCACATTTCTGGGTTTCAATAATGACACATCCTTCTTTTATTTCTTTATCTCCAGGGGTGCAGCAGCTGCCTGCAGTTACTAATCTCTGGGTTTCCTCATTTTCTCCTATTTTAACTTTCCTAATCCCTGGACATTATTTCCTGTGTTAAATTCCTTCTAGTGGTTTCATTTTCCTGGCCAGACCCTGATGGATAATCTATTAAGGAGTTTTGTACAAAATCATGATTAATCTCCTGAAGGAGATGTTTTCCTCTTCAATTCTTCTTTAAGAGTATTCCTGAGACATTCTCTTCCCTATGGCTTTTTATTTTTTCCTGTGGTAATGGCATTTTGTGTTACTTGAGATAAGATTATATCCAGAATATTATCAGCAATCAAAAAGCCAAGTTTGCTCAATCTTGTAAAGATGTCATCTGTTCCCAGATAGATCTACAAATTAAAACTGTCAGCTGTTCTCAAGTTAATCTATAATTTGATGCAATTTCTATCAAAATCCTAACCAGTTTTTTCTAAACCCTGGCTCCTAAGAAAAATACTGGTTTTCCTCCATCATCCTGGTTTGATAAAATTCCTGAGAAAAGTTCCTCCCAAAAGTCCTTTTCCTCCTGGCACATGGAGAGCTAAATGCAAAGGCAAAATAATAAAAAGATTATTAAATAATGAGAAAAAAGAAAGGTAAGTCTGAATATAGGAAATGGCTGTGGGCCAAATGACAATAATGAAAAGACTTTCCTTGACGAGTAATTAATTCAGAGCAAGTTCAGTCTGAGAAACCACAGATGATGTTAAAATTTTTCAAGGCAATGAGGGAAATCCCATTAGAAAATGAATGCAAATTCTCCTGGAAGATGACAATTTCAAAGCCCTATAGGCAATTAGTGCATTTAAAAGAGCAGGTGGGCCCAGTCAGTGTGGCTCAGTGGTTGAGCATCAACCTACGAACCAGGAGGTCAAGGTTCCATTCTTAGGGCATGTGCCAAGGTTGCAGGCTCCATCCCCAGGAGGGGATGTACAGGAGGCAGCCAATCAATGATTATCTCTCATCAGTGATGTTTCTATCTCTCTTTCCCCCTCTCTCCTTTTCTCTAAAGTCACAAAAACATACTTGAAAAAAGAGAGCAGTTGGAAACGTTATATAATTTCAACAGTAAAGGAAGAATTCCCTGATTAGTACCCAAGGAAGGGCCTTAATGCAACGCTTTCATTTTCTGAACCCCCTGCCGTCAGAGATTTTTAAACAAATTCTTTTGTGCCAGGAACATTTCTTTTGTTTGTTTTAAAGTAATGTCAGATCTTGGAAAAATGCAAAAATACTATTAAATTTTTTCATACACTTATCCCAAATGTTATCATGTTGTCCTGCCCACCTTAATATTCTTTCTTTCCCTTTCCCTAGCTCTACCTTTTTATTTTTTCTAAAACATTTTAGAATCAGTTGTGTATGTGGCACCCTTTTATCTCTAGATAGTTGAAAATGTATTTTCTAAAAATAAGGATGCTTCTTACATAATCACAGTACAATTCTCAAGATCAGATAATTAACACTGATACAATAGTTACTATGTAATCTACAGGTCTTATTAAAATTTTTCCAATTATTCCACTAATATTCTTTTCAAGATTATTCTTTTAAATATTCTGTGGCTGTCATCTTGGTGAAATAGTTCTCAGCCTTTTTAGGAAGATGAAGCCATGCACATAGCACATGCAAAATAAGTTAAGCCTCATTGATTTGAGGACACTGAAATCTCCTCTTAGCTGTGCATGCAGACAGCTGTTTTCCCAAAAAGAGACCTGAAATGAAGGCTCACTCTATTCCCCAAATCATGTGCTACCAAGGAAGTTTCTGAATTGTTTTTCTTTTGTGCAGGATATTTGCCTCTGCTTTCCTGATTCCTCATTATACTGAGAGAACTGAAGTAAAAAATATGTTTCACTTTCCTCTCACACATTACAACAAAATAATTTCCTATTTAAATTATACATCAAGAGAACATACACATGGCATGTAGGATGCACTAGTTCCTACAAGCAGATTATTCCATTCCCAGCCCCTGAGACTATGGCTCTGCTATAAAGGAATAATGAGGCCAAAGGATAACAACCTAAGTAAATGCCCATCAGAAAAAGGACTGAAGAAATTTTAGTGTATACAACTAATGTAATACTGTGCAACCATCCAAATGAAGATGCAACTGTATATGGTCCCCAAGTAAATCAAGCCTAACAACAGAAAGTGGTTAAGTCATTTTGACTCTGCAGATGGGAACTGGGGAACTTGGGGAATTAGAAGTGGAGGAGAAACATCTATAGTAAACCCTTTTGTAGCCTCTGATTTTTTCATTTTTACCATATGTATATGTAAAGTGTTGGGAGAATAGTAGGTAGATGATTAGATAGAGCGATAGATAGATAGATAGATAGATAGATAGATAGATAGTAGATAGAATGAATCATGGGTAAGTAGATTTAAGACCAAAAGTTTGAAAAAACAGCAGGTTCCATATTTCCAGCTGCATCTTTTGTTTTTATTTTTATATTTGCACCTTTTGTTTTTAAAGCCATCACTCCTTTTTCCATTTTCACCAGGTGTAGTCCTTTCTTGTTAGCAGGAGTCTTATCCTTCCTTCCTTGGGTAGTGGAGACACAAAACAAATTTAGTCATTCATAAACAAACTCTGAACAGAACCGCACACCATACACAGCCTCCAAGACACGTTTTTAGAATTGGAAGTGCAGGGGAGCGGGGAGCGGGGAGCGGGGAATGAGGAGCAATCTTGGGCAATCTAAGTGGGACCTCACCTCTCCCGGGTCTCAGATTCACATCACTTCCCCTCACCCTTCCATTCCTTCATCTGGCTTTCTCCCCACCCCCGCTCCAGATCCACGCATCCAGGCGACTGGGCTGGCGCAAATTGCCTCCCACTTGTGCCACCGCCCTCGGGGCTGCCTCGTGACGTCATGGCCGAGCGAGGGGGCGCCGCCTCCTAGGTGCCCGCCCCTCCCGGCCCTGCAACTGGACTTGCCCTTTAAAAGAGCGGGGGGCCTGCGCCACACCGCGGGCACCGCAGACACACGACTGCTTTCTGGAGCATCTTCATCTCTTCTTCGGTCCGGATCTCGCTCCACTGGACCATCTGGCCATCTTCTCCGCGTAGATTCCGGAGAGCCGGGCCATGCAGCCGGCTGTGCTTCTTGGCCTCCTGGGAGCCACGATGGTGGCCGGTGAGTGGGCGCGGCGGGCTCTTCAGCACCGCGGACAGCGCCAGACTCTTATCTTCCCCGTGGCCCGGCATCTTAGCTGGACTAGATACTAAGATGGAGAGAAAGAGGGTTCCGTAGAAGGTGTCAGGTTCTTAATTTCTTATTCAAGTTCTTAATTTCTTCTCTTCCCTGGGTGATTCCCTTCAGGCCCCCGCTCCACCGTCTGATTTGGAAAAAGCCAGAGGGCTTCCTAGCCCAACCAGAGGAGACTCAGTCTCTTCATTATGTGGGTTTCCCTGTGATGGGGAGAAAAGGTGCCCGTGCCTCCAAGGCACGCTGTGCTCAGTTCTAAATTGTAAGACCCTCTCTACCGGCCTGGAGAGACGCTGTTCTGGTCTTATGCTGTATCTGATTTAAGTATTTGTTTGGCTTTTTGAAAACTAGATAACCAAGGAGTGACAGGAATTCAAGTAATATGATATAGTTGGCACCTGCATATTTCCCTTTGTTGTTATTATTATTGTATAAACATACTGAGATAAAAGTCTCGTATGTATATAAGATATTATATCTTTTTATTATCATGTTCATATATAGTAGATGTGTGTGTGTGTTCATGTGTATGTGTGCACAGGGTTAATGTAATATTTTTCTGTATTATGTATTTCTGTTGCTAGGGAAAGATAATTTCACACTCAAGTTAATATATTTTTAAGTTATGAATGGAAACTTTAGCAGATATTTTTATTTTTGTATTCCAGAAAAGCAATAGAATAGAAAATAACCACAAAAATATCCTTAAGAGTAATAAAAACAATTGTTTTAGTCAATTTAGGAGGATAAACTTTTTCTACTTTTTTTAAATTGAGGTATAATTGACATATAACAGGATGAAATATTTAAGTGTCTCATTCTTTTTTTTCCCAATCTTCACCTGAGAATATCTTTCCATGATTTTTAGAGAGGAAGGGACAGAGAAGGGGAAGACACAGAGAGAGAAACATTGATGTGAGAGAGACAGATAATTGGCTATCTTCCATAGGCACTCTGACCTGGGCCAGGGATCCAGACTGCAACTAAGGTACATGCCCTTGCCCAGGAATAGAACCTGCAACCCATAGGTCCTCAGGCCAATGCTCTAACCATGAGCAAACAGGCTAGGGTGATAGTTTCTCTTGATGTGTGTAAAAATGTGACATTAATCTTTCAAACTAACTCTCGAGATTTTTAAAAAGTTGTGTGTGTGTGTGTGTGTGTGTGTGTGTGTGTGTATTGAAGTAAAGTAATTAGGAGTATTGAGACCACTGAGAAGTAAATAGATCACCAGATTAAACTGGAGGGTTTTTTTGCTGTTTTAATGACCTCATAGAAAAATTTTTTATCTGAAATTGAGATTCTAACTAGAATTGAGGATTGCCATTCATGAATATGAAGCTTTTATTGACAACAATTACTGGATCCAAAATATAAAGAGACAAAAGGAAAGCCAGTGGTCGTTTATTTTATTGCAAGCTACATACATTTAGAATTTTCTAAAATGCTCGCATTCTTACAAATTGCCTCTAAATGTTCTCAATTTAATTAAAGAAATCCAAATGAATAATTTAAAATCTTTCTGGTCAAAAATATCTTCAGAGAGGAATTGCTTAAGAGGCCAAAGCTGTGCTATACATTGTACTGTGCATCACAATAACAGTGACATTTGTGAATCTCATTTAACAACACTGGTAAAATACAGCTCTCTTATGTAAGAGAATATTTTAAGAAGGGTTCATATTTTAATATGAACTAAAATGGAGACATTGTATTTAAAAATTTATATTAGCTATAATTCATCCATCCTTTAAAGTACATAATTTAGTGATATTTTAATATATTCACAGATTGTATAACCACTATCAAATTTCAGAACACTTTCATTACCCAGAAAGAAACCCCATATCCATTAACAGCTATGTTCCAATCCCACCTCTCCCAATACCAGGAAATGAGATGTGATAACCTTCAAGCAGAATTTGTTATTTAGCAAAATCTCAGGGCTGGAGAGAAACCTCAGAAAACCATATGGCTCATTTTCTAACCTTCAGAGATTCTGGAGGGAGAGCTACACATTTTTACAGTAGCTACTGTGCACTCTACAAATTTACATGAGAGAAGTGGCAGTACGATAACCATATTACACCAGGTTAGATGATTTCTGCATTGAAAAGGCCTGCTTAACTTGTTATTGTATAGCTTTATGTCCAACCTTGATACTCTCATGAGATATTAATACTTTGGGTGCTATGCTCAGATTTATCATACAATATTATTTGACATTTTTTCTACCATTTACTACTTTATTTTAACATGATCACTGGCTTTTTTTTATGCTTCCTGAATCTTTATACAAAAACAAGAAAGGTAACTACTTTAGGGAAATCAAGATGTTTTTGATTATTACTTTGTTGTCACGGATTCTGTTGGAAGAAATACAATCACACTTATATGTCTCACCAAGATGCACAATATACTTTCACAAGGAGACCCTAGTTCCTTTCCATCAAAAAGATTTCTGAAGAGCTTCAATCAGAGAAACAATACTGTTTTGTAATAATAAACAGGAGCTGGAAATTGTTTAGAGCAACAAAAGAAAAATATTTCTCTCCCCCAAATCTGATTACTGTTAATACTTTGGCCATATGAGTAGTTACTAAAAACACCTACTCTACATTTGTCAGGGGAAAAAGAGGGAAGTATAAGCAAGAAATTACAATACCAAAGAAATATAATAAAGCTATATATTTTAAAGGCACCTTCTAGTTTATGAGAGAAGGAATTATCTCAGTTATTTTTTTCCAGAGGATTTTACAAATTTCAGGTGGAAAGAGTAAGTGCCAATGTGGGAATATTCCCAAATAGCACTGACTGTGGAGATGGGGGAAATAATGGCTCAGCATAGTGGAGCCTTGGCACTAAAAGTACGTCATCTGGATCTTGTCTGAACTACATTTCAAGAAGAATATGGGGTCTTCATACCTTGTTAGCCACTTTTTAAACATTTACAAATGATTACAAGATGCTAAATATCTTTCGGCCTCTTGAAACTATTGAAGTAGATCCCAGGCTATACTTTGAAGAGGAAAATTCAGTAAGGTGAGTAGGTGGAATAGTGTTGTATTTCTAGGCTGAGTCCTATGATATGTAGTTGATTGGATGGAAGTGGTTAAAGAGGCTTGGGGAGCAAACATGTACGAGGGAAAGGTCAGGTTGCTGGTTATAAATAACTGCATTTGAGTAGCTTACATCTCCGATGTCTGAGGATTTTGCTCTAGTTCTTCTATTGTTCTAGGGACCTAGAAGAATTTTCTGCACTGAGCTTCTCCTCCAAGAAGTACCAGGAGAACTGAGGAGATGAGCCTATGTGTACATAAATGCTTTGAGCTTGTCCAATGGAAAAGGCTTAGACAACACACAAAGTAAAACATAAAAATATCAAAACAGCTTTGAAAGAAAAAAAGAAGGCACTGGAAAATTAAAATTACCTGAAGCATTTCCCAAGAAGACAAATATACTTCAATCTGGTTTAAAATAAGCAGAATCTCATAAAATTTAATTTAAATGAATTAAGAATTATCCTTTTAAATCATCCTATATATCCTTCATAGAGTTGTTAAACTAAAATATCCTCATAAGTAGTTATTAAACACTTACTTGCATATAATGTTATGGATTTGATGCTCTTTAGTTAGAATTAGACATGGCCATGTTCTTTGCATGGCTACAGACAATGGGGATTATATACAGCATGGACTGATACTGATGCATAAGCAAGCCTGTTCAGCCAGAGAGCTTTTGGCAACTAAAAATGAGGTAACTGATTATGTGAGATAGTCACAACCATGTTTTTGTAAAGGAAGTGAGTTTTGGGGAGGATATTTTTTGGGTGGGACAAGAATAGGTATAGGAAAGCACAAATCTTTACCTTTTGAATGGGCAGAAGAGGGGAGGAGGGCACCCTGGTTTCATCTAAACTAGGTTTATTTTAAACTTTTTATTGAAGTATAATGGGCAGATAGAAAACTGTACAGATCATACGTATAAAGCTTAATGAATTTTTCATGTATTGAGCACACCTATGTCATCAGCACTGAGATCAAGAAACAGAACATTACCAGTACCCCAAAATCTCCCCTTGTCTGTGGTCTGAATTTGATTTATACTGGGTATAAGACAGCATTCATTTCCAAATCATGTTTAAGACATTGCTAGGGAACACAGCTCTCTCTCTCTCTCTCTCTCTCTCTCTCTCTCTCTCTCTCTCTCTGTGTGTGTGTGTGTGTGTGTGTGTGTGTGTGTTGAGTGTGTGTGTGTGTGTGTGTGCACGCATGCACACACACATGCGCGTGCCAATCATACCCAACTATCTCCGTTCAGCTCTAATTTTGCCCCTGTCTCCAAGTATTGTATGTGTGATGTGGGGGATAATTTCATGTTTGAATACACACTACTTTCAAAATTAACTCAAGTCATTTTCCATTCTTTTTCTCTTTCAAAGTTGTCAGTTCTATGCCAGTGGACAGCAGGAAATATAATGAAGAAATGGTAAGTTGGAATTTAGACTTATTACTAGACTGTAGATTCTCCCACTTCTTATTACACCAAACCAAACAAAATAAACAAAAACAAAATACACAGCA
Organism: Lasiurus cinereus; assembly: GCA_011751065.1. Lineage (NCBI taxonomy): Eukaryota > Metazoa > Chordata > Mammalia > Chiroptera > Vespertilionidae > Lasiurus > Lasiurus cinereus. The sequence goes on along the minus strand of JAAGEH010000006.1, from coordinate 28,116,097 downwards.
TAGTCTTACAAAACCAGGTTTTCATCCCTGAGGGAATGAGGGCAAAGGATGTCCCTTCTTCCCTGGGCTCAACCTCCTGCCTGGATGTTTTAGTGCCTCTGAGGATAACTTTCTCATCCCACTGTTTTCTGCCCAACTTGTTCAGAAATGGCTATTTCTCTTCTCAGGGTGATCTTGGCCCAATGCCATCTTGCATTGCTCTGTGGAGAGGCCTCGGAGGTTTCATTAGTCCTATAAATCTACATTCTTACCTCAAGGATTCTGCATCAGTACAGCTCACAGAGCCAAGTCTTTCTGGGCATCAGCTCTGGGTTGAGTAGTCTGTCATCCCCTTGGTACCAGCTGTTGCCAACCTGCTTTTGGGTTTCCCCCAGGTGACTCGCTGCATCATCGAGGTTCTCTCAAATGTCCTGTCGAAGTCCAATGCTCCACCCATCACCCCTGAATGCCGACAAGTCTTGAAGAAGAGTAAGTTTCCTGCACTACCAGGGTAGCTTTGTCCCTCAAATGATCCTTGTTCCTGCTCCCTCTAGTTCACCTCCCACTTTACCTCCAAATGAACAAGGGACATATTGCAGTGGGGGGAGTACAGACTAGACTGGTATCAGGGGAAGCAGAAGATTTGGTTTGTAGGTTCTATTCTGCCACTTGATAGCTATGTGATTTTGGGAGCACTGCATCCCTTGCCCCTTTGAATTTATTCATCAAAGTAAAATGAGGGGGTTGAACTCAGTGATGGTCTTTGAGATGTCTATCAGTTCTTAAATTCCTTGGTTCCAGAGTTCGAATTTTCATTTGGGTGCAGGAAGATGTAGGGAGTGCTTGTTTGTTATCGGAGGAGAGAGGCTTGAGTGTTCTGGGAGTGTTGGAAGATGGAAGAATAGAAGGATATTTTAATAGTTTTCTCCCCTTTGCTTTCTACTCTTGCCAGTGATGATCTTGCAAGTTAGAAGCTGGAAAAGGTGACTTGGAAACTTGTGGCCTATTTACATGACAGATTGGTTAAGCCATTTTAATGGAGAGATTATTCGAAGGGAGGTACTACCAAATGGTACCAGGAATTCTGGGTCTGAGAACTGGAAAGAGTGAGGGTAGAAGCAGAGCATCCAATGAGTCAGAGCAATAACCTTCTGAATCTAGATGGGATGTTTTCTCTGCACAAATCAGCTTCTGTTGGAAACAAACCGGGACAATGACACAAGCAGCAGCAATTGGGAGTTGACGTTAAGAGATCAAATTATAAAACTATGCAGTCTCTCTTATGAATGAAATCTAACTGATTTAAACAAACCCCAAAATACTATTCCCTTCAGCACCTCTTTATGCTTTTAAATTTTTAGTCAGGCTGGGAATAGGGGACTTTTCTTTTTCTTTTCACCTTCAAAATTTCTCATTGCACTTAAATGCATAGCCCATGAACACAGACAATAATGTAGTGAAGGCCAGGGATAAGCCAGGAGCCAGGCAGAGGGGGGCAAACAGGAAGAATGGGGGACATCTGTAATACCCTCAACAATTAAAACAAAATTTTTAAAATTTCTCATTGCAAAATAATACGCTCTTGCTATTGCTGCACATGAACCCTCAAGCATAAAATGGTAAAAACAAATATTAGCAATTGACCAAAAGAATTACCTGGGGGACTCAATCCATCATTGGGAGTTTCAGGGTAACCATAGTAGATGTATGAATTTCTTTCACTGGATTGATCGGGTCATCCTTGCAACATTATAGAGATGGAATGCACAAGTTCCTCTTTTTACTTGAAAGAGTGAGCCTTACACCTTGGTTTTACAGATGGACAGTGACTGTACTGCTAATCACAGCCCTCCTCTGTTCTCACCTGTGGGAGCTTAAAGCTAAATTTAGGAGGAAGTGCTAAGCTTCAGGCAAAAGCTGCTATAGGCAACACATGTTTAACTGGGAAACAATAAAAATACTCTGTTCCTGACCAGCAGGCAGTAGGAAGGGGCCACACAGTCTCTGCCCTAGGAAGATGAGATCCTGTCTGACCATGGCATTATTTCAGCTGACTCTCAGAATGACAGAGGTATCTAGCTCCCTGCTTACCTGAGCCTACCTGGCCTGCCCCACCAGCCTCAACGATGCACATACCACCACTGGCTCTTAAAAGCAAAGGGACTGAGAGGTACCAGCCCTCAGATGTCTGGGTGTGAAAGATCAGAGACATTTCAACTGCCTCATAAAATATGAGAATGGTATCATGGAAGGCTGAGCATTAAGCAGGAGGATACAGACCTTCCACTGTTTCTAGGACATTTTTGCAAAACAGACCAATTCTTATCTATTTTGCAAATGTCAGTTCAACATGATTCATCAGAGCCATGAAAATGAAAATGTAATGTGAACCACAAATATAATTTCAAATTTTCTAATAGCCACATTAAAATGAATAAAAAGACAAGTGAAATCAATTTTAATAATATACTTAATTTTATCTAATAAATTTTATTTACTATATAATTTGTATACATCCAATATATTTATAATATATAGTATCTAAAACATTCAAAATATAGCCATTTCAACATATAGTCAATATGAAAAAGTAAGATGTTTTACAATTTTTATATGAAGTTTTTAAAATCTGGTGGCTACCTTACACTTATAGTACGTCTTCATTTTGGACCAGTCACATTTCAAGTGCTAAATAGTCAGAGAGCTGGTGGGCTGTACAATGGACAGCTCAGATGTAGACCCAGAGCTGTGTGTGAGTGGCACTGGCTACAGGCATTCTATCTGAATTCAGTGATAGAAGTTGAAATCCAAAACTCCCAGCTAACAAGTCAGACAGTGTTAACTGCATATCTCCTTTCATGGGATGTCTGTGAGTTAAGGAGGATTTAGTAAAAGAGCTGTCGACATTTGAAAAAGATGGGAGAGAACAGCATTCAGTTAAAATATTGGGATATATCATCTACTGTTGACTCTTGAAAGTACAAAGAAAACTCAGTCTACTGATTTTCATCCTCAACATTTGAGAGCATGTTGGGCAGATGGGACTTGAGTGAAGGAAGAAATGGCCTTTTCACTTCTGTGTAGTATTCTTAGTAAAGAAATATACACCCTTCTTCTCACCAAAACTGTTATATTGTCATTACTGCTAGGTTTAATTTACATAGTTGATTGGATAATAAAAGTCTGATAAACTAAAAATTAAAAAATAATTTCATTTTCTTTTGAAACCTGATATTTTTTATTTTGGCAATTTAACTTTATTTATCTGGATTCTAAGTGGAGCCATTAATACCATGGTAACTTTTCAATCCCTACTTAGAGCAAATATAGAAAGAATAGTCCCGAATCACACTTCCCTTAGTCTCAAGATCTTAGTCTGCAAAAAGATGAATTAGACAAATTCAAAGATTTCTTCTGGTTCTAAATTCTAGTATTTCATAAATCTATACTTGGATTTCAGTTTGATCATTGATAGGAACAATGAAAGATGCTGGTTAGGTGTTATGAAAACATAAAAATAGAGAATTTATTATTAGATTGAAACAGCCAAGGCATTTCCATACCATTTGCTTTTAAAAGGAATCTAAGTATTTTTTTTACTAACTTAAACATTTTTCAAGTGATTGTTCAGCATCCTTAGGATTTGTAGTGATCACTAAGATTGGTGATTGTTGAACCACAAGCAATTCTGAAGTTATAGTTACTCTCTTAAATTTTTCATTACAGATGGAAAAGAGGTTAAAGGTGAAGAGAAAAGTGAAAATGAAAAAACAGGGTTTGAAGTAAGATTGTTAAGAGACCAAGCTGATGCCTCAGAAGCCCACAGGCCCTCCAATGGGGAGAGCATAGGAGACCAGGAGGAAACGGACATCCAAGGTCTGTCAGTGGCCAACACAGAGGGAGGTGGGCACAGCCGAGAGGGAGCAGGAGAACCCCAAGAGAGACTCCATCCCTCTGAGAATCAAGTCTCCAAAGAAGCGAAGACATACCATTCTGAAAAGAGCAAGGGAGAGGACAGCGAAAAAGAGGAAGGAGAGAAACACCTGAAAAGGGAGCATGGGGAAGGTGCCAGTGAAGAGAAACACCTGGAAGAGCCAGGCGAGACACAAAATGCCTTCCTTGACAAAAGAAACCAGGCTATAGCTAAAAAAAAGGAGGAGATAATGTCCAGATACAATCCACACTCGCCCAGGCTCCCTGAGGAGAAGACACACAGCAGGGAGAGGAGTAGCCAAGAGAGTAGAGAAGAGACAAGGAACCCGGAGAAACACTCCCAAGAGTCTAAAAGCCAATCTGGGAGCCAGGAAGAATCTGAGGAAAGTGAGGAAGATGCCAGCCATGAGTTGGACAAACGACACTGGAGGCCTAGACATCACCATGGGCAGAGCAGGCCTGACAGATCCTCTCAAGAAAGGAATCTTCCCTCTGAGGAAAGAAGACAACCCCATGCAGAATCTGAAGAGCCCAACGTGGGCATGGCCAGCTTAGGGGACGAGAGGGACCATTATCCAACCCACTACCGGACTTCAGAGGAAGAACCCGAATATGGGGAAGATGTGAGGAGTTACACAGGGGTCCTGGCTCCTGAGAACCTGGCAGGGGGGCAATCTGGGAGCAGAGGAAGTGAGAAGTACGGGGCTCCAAGACCTCCCAGTGATGAGAGTCAGGAAGAGGACAGGCGAATTCACCCCAAAGCAGAGCTTGACAACATGGCATATGGATATGGTGAGGAAAGTGAGGAGGAGAGGGGGCCTGAGTGGGGATACCACCACAGAGCCAGGGTCGGGGAGCCTGGAGCCTATGCCAGTCCAGACAAAGCAGAGAAACGATTCTTGGGTGAAGGACACTACCGTGTTCAAGAAAACCAGATGGATAAGGCAAGGAGGCACCCGCAGGGCGAGTGGAAAGAGCAGGACAGAGATGACCTCAACTATGGTGAGGAAAACGGTGAGGAAGGGGCCCAGGGGAAGTGGCATCGGCTGGAGGACCTGCAAGGCATCAAGGAGAACAAGGAGGAAACCTGGCTTCCAGGCAAACAGTATGCTCCCTATCACACCACTGAGAAGAAGAGGAGGTTAGGGGAGCTGCTGAACCCTTACTATGCCCCTTCCCAGGTGAAGAGCAGCCACTTTGAGAGAAAAGATGACATAGATGACAATCTTCTTGAGGGTGAAGATGAAAATGGCCTGACCTTGAATGAGAAGAATTTCTTCCCAGAATACAGCTATGACTGGTGGGAGAGAAAGCCCTTTGAGGATGTAAACTGGGGATATGAGAAGAGAAACCTGGTCCCCAAACTGGATCTGAAAAGGCAGTATGACCGTGTGGCCGAACTGGACCAGCTCTTGCACTTCAGGAAGAAGTCGGCTGAATTTCCAGATTTCTATGACCCTGAGGAGCTGCTGAGCCCACGCCATGCAGTGGAAGGTGAAAAAGACAGGACTGGCCCCAGAGTTCTGACTGAGGAAGAGGTACAGTGTGGGGATTTTGTTTAAAATTAACTTAAGATGGTTAATGTGAACATGCTCAAGACTATCTGATATTAATGGGGAGAAACTGGTGGGAATTAATTACCATGATAATGCACCCCTAGTTAACTGAGTGGAAACAATATGTGTTTGACCCCTCCCTGATAATCTTGCCACTGTCAGCATCCTTGCCTACCTGCTGCTCTGAGAGCCTTGACCAAATCCTGGAGAGCTTGCAGAATTACTGATGTCTGGGACTTACCTCCAGAGATTCTGTTTGGTACTGGGTGCTGCCTGGGCATTGGACTTTTTTAAAGCTCCTAGGTGGTTTCAATATTAAGCCAGGGTTGATAACCAACCACTGCTTTGGTGTCTTCCCTTGCTTATTTGCATTGCATCACTATTTCCCAAGGAAGAACAGATGATAGAGATATTAATTATTGTGGCCTTTCCTTGCCAGCACGTGGCCAGTAATAATCAGAAATTTACACCTGGGAGAGGTAACATGATCAGAGCTGTCCCCTTTTCCTCATATTGATTACATACAGTAGGTGCTTCTCAAACCTGACTTACATCAACATCTGGAATTCCGTAAGACCCACGTGGAGTCCAACTATCTGCAATTCTGACGAGTTCCTCAGTGACACCGCTGGTGCTGCTGACTGGGGGCTACACTTTAAGAACCACTAATGTAGGATGTCTCATATAATCCCTAACATATCGAAAATTGCCCTTTCTATTCATGGTGGCTTAAACTACAATGAAATAAATTGATCTGGGAGTTTAAGCTTCTATTTTTCTGTGTTTTTTAGGAAAAAGAACTTGAAAACTTGGCTGCAATGGATTTGGAACTACAGAAAATAGCTGAGAAGTTCAGTGGTAATCGAAGGGGCTGAGAGTTCTTGGAGCCAAGGGTCATTTTAAGAAGCAGCCTTCACATTATCTATTTCCTACCATTTCACCGGAAGACACCATTTATCTAGCCAAAGGCAGAAAATAGAATTTACTATTCATTAAGTGCTTGAAGCAATCAGGAATATCTTTAATTTTTGCCAGAATGCTATTGAAAATAAAAATAGCATGACTTGTAGCATATTCTCTCGCAAAATTAACATATTTACATGCTTGTGACAATGACTGTGCTATCATCCTTGAAAATATATGTTTGTATCAGTTTAAAATAATAAAAGATTCATCTGAAACCCAACGTTTCATGTTCTCAGCTTCCTTTGGGCTAATAGAGAAGTGTGATTTCCAAATCCATCCTTTAAAGTGAATGCTAAAAATAGTACTAGGATTTATTGATCTTAGATTTAGAATAGGGGGGAAAATGCAAAACTTTCAAGGATGTAAAGAAAGACCAGGAAAAGACATTTGCTCCTGGAGGCTGGAGAAAGATTAAATAGGCTTGAACTTGTTTGAAAAAAAAAAATGAGCTAAGACATTACTTTAAAAATCCTATAATCTGGAGAGCTCTGGGAATATCCAGCCAATGGTCAGTTTTCAGGGCTGAGGAGAAAGCCTGGATAATAGGAAGAACTCTGTATTGATAATCACATCTGATCCAGAAAGATCTCTGGACCATCAGGGACTGATTTCTACTCTGCACGGCAGGGATGGGGAACCCTTTTTCTGCCAACGGCCATTTGGATATTTATAACATTACTAGTGTCCTGGTGCATGAAATTCATGCACATTAAAAGGGGATTAATTAGAGGAAATATTTTAATATTGCTGTTTGCCCTTTCTCTATAATAGAAGTTTCAGAGTTTGAAGAAAATTAGTAAAATGTATATGAAAATCTTCCTCCTGTCAGAGTCTGGGGTATGACCATGGTATCCAGAGTCAAGTCCCCACCCACCCATGTGTGCCTCAAAATTATGTGAGATCCAGACTCAATCACACTCCCTCCCCCAATTGGGCTAGATCCAGATCCATCCGGTCCCACCCTTGTCTTGCCCCACCAGTCGGGGGGTGCAGCCTCAGGTTCCCTGGCCTGGTGCTGGGGTTAGGGGCATGGCCTGAGGTCCCCCAGCCCAGGCCAGGGTGAGGGCCGCACCTTAAGGTCCCCCCGTCAAGCCCCACCAGGTGGGGGCGTGGCCTAAGATCCCCCATCAAGCCCCACTGAGCCAGGGGCATGGCCTCATGTCCCCTGGCCTAGCACCAGAGTGAGGGGAGTGGCCTGAGATCCCCTGTCAAAACCTGCAGCCTCAGGTCCCTGCTGATTGCTCGTTAAGGCTCATTATGGGAACTCGGCCTCTGCTGTGGATGCAGCCATCTTGTGTTATAGAAACCCCGCCTCCATATGGGTGCCATCATCTTTGTGGCAGAGTGACAGTCAATTTGCATATTCCCTCTTTATTATATAGGATTCACAGGCCATACAAAAATATTAACTTTAAAATTATTAACTTAGCTTGCTATATTTGGTCAAACATTTAATTAACTCACTCCTAATGCTTTGGCAGGGCAGGAAGTTAATGGTTGAACATCAACCCATGAACTAGGAGGTCACAGTTCAACTCCTGAGCTACAGGTTCAATCCCCATAACAGGTATGCAGGAGGCAACTGATTGATGATTCTCTCATTCATATTTCTATCCTCTCTCTCTCCCTCTCCATTCCTCTTTGAAATCAATAAAAACATATTAAATAAAAAAATAGAAGTCAAGGATTGCCCAGGATCACCAACTTCTTTTAATGACAATATATGTTTAAGGTAAAAACATCAAGTTAAAGACAAGAACATTCTGGCTGCTGGGCTGAGATAAGGCAGTGGGGAAGTAAGGGCTGAGATGCAGAAGCCAGTAAGGAGGCCACTGCAATAATCCTGGTGGGTCATCGTGATGGCTGGGACCAGGGTGATGGCCCTGACCTATTTTAGAGACATGACAAGTAGGGCTGATGGATTTGGTGTGGCATAAGAAAAAGAGGCATCATAGATGATACTAAGGTTTTAGGCTTGAAGAACAGAGGTGGGGAAGACTGCAGGAGGGACTGTCTTGGGAGAGGAAGCATGAGCAGCTCAGGTTGAGGTATGTTGAGTTTCATATGTGACTAGATACCAAGTAGAAGTGTTGAGCTGGGTATATGGGCCTGAAGCTCAAGGGAAGGTCTTTGCTAACGACATACTGTGGGAGTCACCATCATAGAGATGGTATTTAAAGCCTTAAAACTGGGCAAGATCACCTCCATTTTTATAAATGAGCCAAAGACGGCCTTTGTACATTAGCCCCATAGGTTGGTTATTTTTTCACTGTAGGCTATTATTAGTTCAAAAGCCTGCCAGGGCCAGACACAAATTTTACACATCCATTTATTTTAAACATCATCCAAATGGGCAAATATTTAGACATTTAGGACCCACCTGCTTACCTCTGCTAAAGCACACCTGGCATCAGCTGGCCATTGATATGTTATTATTTTTTTACTTTTTATTTTTAAGCTCCTCAGAGCTCTTAGACCCAGCAACTCCCTGCCACACTGCTGAGCAACTTTGCTAGACACAAAAGGCACCTATCTGATTCCCCTCTCCCTGGGAGTTCTCTTGTCCCACTTCCCATCTGAGTAGCAATTCCAAGGTTTAGCTTCTGGGCAGATTTCTGCTGTAAAGGACATCTCCCTTCCACCTTCAAAACCTGTCAGGTGTCACCCATTACATTACACAATCAAATATGTGGGTGCTACTGCCACCTCATGGACATATCTTTTTCTTTCATCATTTCCCAAATCCCTCCATCTAGGGAAGGTGTGTAGACAAAAAAAGTGACTGGTGCAATGTTTTTCTAAATATTCCTCTCAGAGGTGATGAGGAAAACAGCAGAGGAGATGGAGGAAGAAAGGCCAGAAAGGCAGGAGGGAAACCAGGAAAGTGCTGTCCTAAAAGCCACGGGAGGAAAACAGTAGCAAGGAGAGGGCTCAACCATGTCAGATGTTGCCAGCAGGTTTGGGGGACCCAGAAAGATCACTTAAATCCATGGTCAGCACACTTTTCTTTTTTAAAAAATGTATTTTTATTGATTTCAAAGATAAAGGGAAACATCAATGATGAGAATCAATAGGCTGCCCACTGTACTGGCGGCTGAGCCTGAACCCAGACATGTGTCCCTGACCAGGAATCTAACCATGACCTCCGGATTCAGGAGCCAAACTGGCTAGGCAGCACACTTTTTCTCAAAGAGCCAGACAGCACATACTTTAGGCTTCGAGGGTCATATGGTCTCTGTCACAACTGTCCACTTCTGCCATAAAATAAAAGCAGCCAGGAACCATATATACACAAATTGGCATGGCTGTGTTCTAAAAATTTATGGGCACTGCAATTTGACTACCATGTAATTTTTGCAAGTCACAGGACTATTCTTCTTTTGTTTTCCCCCTCAACCATTTAAAAATGCAAAAATCATTTTTAGCTTGCAGGCCATACCAGCAATGAGCAACATTGGACTTGTGGGCTATATTTTACTGAGTCTAATTTAAATCAATCACTTCCTTTTCTCACCTCCTCTCTTCCTTGAGTCTGTCATGTTTACTAGTAACAGGTTTTCAAACCACCAGTCATCAGTCCTCAAAGTAAATTATATTAAGAGGAAAATAACTTTCAAAGGTTAGGGTTAACTTGTTGCTAATGTAGGTCAGTCCACAAGTCAACCCCAGGGGCAGCTTAGTGGGCACACAGGAAGTGCAGAACAGGCTGGATAGAATGGAACTTGGGAATGGGCTGAGTCACAAGGAAGAGATGGTTCTAACAGTCACCAGTGGAGACCAGCCACTACTGAATGAGTCTAGGCCCCATTCCCCTTGACCAAACTTAACTGGTTGTATGTGGTAACACCTGCAAGTGCTTTTGCAAAAACAAGTTTAGTGAGGTGCCACTCAGAGCATGTTTTCTTATAGACCATGTGTCACAATCAGCCGAAGCCAATGAATGCGGTGTCACAGAAGGCATCATTAACGTCAGGCCAACAGATCCCAGTAGAAAACACTTTTATTCTTTAAAAGCAATTGTTATAATAAAAAAGAATCAGAACTGTACCTGGTAATCACATAGGCCATTATTAAAATAGTGCATGCTATTAGGAAAAGCATTTTTTTTTTTCTGAGATGCTCCTGGCTAATTATCTGCATCTGTACTGTAATGATGTGAACAATACACACCATAAACGTGTTTAGTGAGCAAGACTCGTGGACAAGAGCCTTGGCTAACTTGAAACACTTGTCTTGGCTGCAGCCGATGCCCAAATAATGTGATTATATTTTTTCAGAGCTTAAAAAGACTAACCAACTAATCATGCCAGAGCTCAACAAACCAGCATTAATAATCACCAAAAAGGCACTTTAAAATACATTTGACAAGGAGTGACACTAATGCAATGAGAACTGGTCTAAGCCCTGTGCTAAACTTTGTCAGAGTTATAGGGATAGTGCATTCTGTCTCTGTGTGTATGTATGTGTATATATATAAATATCTCTACATATGAATATATACCAACATTCATATACAGCAGGTCCTCGGATAACATCGATTCATTCAGTGTCATTTCATAACATTGATGTCTTAAGAATTTAACTCTTGTTTCTATGAACTAGCCTATACATTGTTTTTGCTTCAAGTCACGGAATCTACTGACAACATTAAATGAGGACTCACTGTACATATATTTGTGTATACAATTATGTATCTCTGTAAGTCTCTGGGGAGGAAAAAAACCCTTTGTTTCCTTTAATTGAAAAGTACCCCAAAATTCTAGTCACTTTATTTAGAATAAAGAATGAGGAGATTGGTAAATTAATACAAAAAAGCACCCTACTACACCTTTCTATCAACAACAAAAAAAGCAATAAAATAAATACTTGACTTTCCTAAGTTGTCAACTATTAAAATAAAATATCTGGCATTTTTAAAAAGTTTCTTCCACTGCAGGGAAGAGAGTGGACATTTTTGGTACTGTAAATCTATCACACGTATCTGTATTGCTGAGGTTGCAAAGAGTGGAATGAACAGGGAAATTTTCCACAAATTCCTTCCTTAAAGTACCCACCAAGTTTTAACTATGCTGTGTTATTCTGCTTAACATATAAACAACGTCTTGTGTAAATAGATCTTTAGGATGTCTAAATTCTCAATATATCTGCATGGAGTACTAAAAGTACTTAGTGTATTGCTGTGAAATAAACAGAATTGGCTCTATCTCAGTCCACTGCATACCAAGGCCTGGGTATTTTGGCTCAAGGTTTTGACAGACCAGATCCATCTGTCAGAGATGAACAAAAGGCTTAAGTGTACAGACATAATCTTATTCTTAGGACATTTAAAGTTTACTTCCTAACTGTATAAGCCTAAGAACAAAAATCAAAGCAACTTTTGAAAGTTTAAGAGTCAGACTCTGGGCATTTCCGTTTTTTAGCTGTTGGTTCTTCAGTCTTGCATAATTCTAAAGTGCCTGAGTTGGATTTGAGACCGGAGTCTGCTTTAAGGTTGTCCATGGTGACAGTGAAGCCTGAGAGAAGGTACCCCCCACCTCCACTCATCAGCAGTTTGGGATGACTTCGATCTGGTAAAACCTAACCAAGACAGAAAGGCAGACATTCATGTTTTTCTAAGCAGGTGAAGTACATGCTAACAATATACATGTCAGAAACCAGAATTTAAATGACAGATTCTCTTGAACATTTAAATGAACCAATTCCTAAAGAGCTTTACCCTTTAAATGATTGTGTTAGTAGAAGTACCAAAATTGGTTTAAGTGGTTTTCTTGTGAAAAATAAAACTGAAGCTGCTTCTCTTCATCCTAAAGCAAGTTTCTAGTGGCAAATGGTTTGTGCAGTGCTCTGGGCCTGGATATTTCATGGGCAATGATGGGGTTTGGGTCCACAGAGATGTAGCTACTGGACATATACCAGTCTCCCTTTCCTATGCCCTGTTGATTCTGACAAGACTTCTCTCCTGCTACCACAGCTAAATGCGATGGCTGCCCTGGAGGGCAGGACAGCCCAGGGTGGTAGCGTCCTGTAAGCCAAGCAAGATGTCCAAGCAGCAGGGCAGAGCCTGTGGCAGCATGGAGGTGTTCCCTCAGATCTTTCAAGAGGGAACTGGCTGTTAGAATTTCAAGCAACAGAAAGCTTCCAGCAGCTGCTCCTTTGGGATCTGCTGGGTGCTCCAAGTTGATAACTGGGTATGGCTACCAGGACTGTACCATTTCTGCCCTACACAGGGATTCTTTAGTGAGAAGTCTCAGGCTCCCCATGATCCTAGCTGGCACTTTCTCAAAGCAGCACTATAGATCCTTCTTCCCCTACTCCTTTGTCACCCCCACTCCCACTCCCGCCCCGCTTTTATAGGCACTAGACCTGCATCATGGTCTGACAACTCTCCCCACCTAATCTTTTCCCTCTCCCCTTATCTTTCAGAGGCATTGTCCCTGAAAAAATTCTTACACTTCTAATTTCATCTTGACATACGCCTTCCAAAGGACCTGAACTGACATGGAGCCCACTAATAATCCTGAACTTGCTGCTAAAATATTTGAGCAGAGATGAGAGGGTCACTTTCTTGGCTTGGGATTTTGCTATTGTCAGTTATTCCCCTACAGTGATCTTGAAGCCTTGAGTAAACACAACCAGAATGCTTTGTATATTAAATGTTCCTAGAGTAACACAGTAACAGACCCTGACATGAAAGGAGAAAGGGTCAGGAAAGCTCAGGGCCCTTTCTCTGAGTTATAGGCATGAGACTGTTTCATCTCTATAGTCAGAACTTCCGGCACCACTGCAAGCAGCCAGATACTCCGGCGAGCAACTCCTGGGACGGGCTGTAAGAACACGTACCTGGTAATTTCTGAGCCAGGTTTCAGAGAGCCTGAGGTTGATGACCCCTCCTCTTTCCCGCAGTTTTGTGTAGCATTCCAACAAAGGCTGAAGGCACAGAGAAAGTTCTGTTAAGAATTACTTCTAGGACCACACAATTTGAGAATCAATATTCGGATACAAGAATTCCCCTCCGTTCTGTTTTAGTATTACCTCTTTATACTGACAGTAGACCACGAATGGTCTTGAAGGGGCCACGAAGTCCAGCAAGGACAGCAGCAGAGGAGTGGGATGGAAACGACTGGCTACAATTAAACTGCAAGAAAGATGTTGGATATATTCCTCTCTATGCTCCCAAAATGGAACATAGGTTTTAAAATACATCTAAAATGATCATGTATTTGCATGACTTACACAAAGAGGAGCTTTATATACAGCCCAGAAATTCCAAATAAAATAATTAGCTATTAATTTCTAGAAAACAAAGTGAATTATAAGCTCTCATGGTGCCTGGCAATTCGCAAGTAGCACTTAATATTCTTGATTTTAAAAAATCATCTAGAAATAAATCCAACATTGTGATGCTGGCTTTGCAGGCAACTGAATCTCTTTTTCCTTGGTGGGTCTCCCTAGCCCTCACATTAGACAATTTCAAATCAATCTGAATGCCCCAGCACCCGCAGCCCCAGCTGATACACCATGATTGGAGACATTTCAAATACCTTTAAAAACTCTGAAACCAGTCCAATTTCCCACTTCCACCAGATAAATCCTCCTTTCTTTAAAAACCCAAGCCATAATTATTATCTCTGCTCCCACTAGAATCAAAGCAGACAAGCAGAAAATGCTAATCTCTTTCAGGCCGAGCCCACGGACAGCAAGGTGTCGCCCGCATTCTTTCATCAACGCACCCATCTGCGTTCCTTTCACTCAGCAGAGCAGCAGCCTCTAACTGTCTTTTCCTCTGTTCCTCTTGTCTCCTCTGCTTTTCCTGAATCTTCAAGAAAAATAAGAAACAAATGTACTGAGATCAGTCAGGCTTATGGAAACGCTAGTCTGTCAAAACATGTTAACAATATTTATCAACTTGGACTAAAGCAACAGAAGGAGGTCATTGCTAAGGAAGCTGAAAACATACAAGACAGCCCATTATGTTATTAAACCATCGTTAAACTACTATATACGACATTTCTGTATCACAAAACTCCATCTCAAAAATTATATAGCGTGCGCGCGCACACACACACACACTTTCTCCATCTGTTGGTGTGGTATTTATTATTTTGGGAGCTGATGCTGCAAAGCCAAATCAAATCTCTGCTTAAACAAAATTAACTGAGGTCCTAAGGGGAATATTATGAGGGCAGTGGGGACTCTCACGTTCTTACATAATCCTTTTTGCTTCCTCTCTCTTTAGGATCCTTATACTCTGGGTCTTGAGAGACAATTTCCATTGTTTCTTGTTCTTTGGGGTGCATGCTCTCGGGGGCCTCTGCCATGCTGTCTTCATTTTCTTGTTCTGGAGTCTGTTTTTCCTCCAGTGTGCCATTACTTTCTTCTACTGAAGCACTGTCTTTTAGCTCTGAAGATAACATCTCGGCAGAAAATGTTCCATTTAGGAGACTGTTCACTTTGTTGAGTGGGAATTCGTAAAGACCACTGAGGAAAGATTTTGGAAATCCAAAACATGCTGTTGCTGCCCGAACTGGGCCACCTCCAGGGTACAGCTGAATAATGGAACCAAAACCTGAACAGACAAAAGAAACAAACATCTCTTGAAGAAAGTGACTCTAGATTTTGCAAATCCTCATGGTCTTCCACAGTACGAAGACTGAAGGTCTCTTTACTTGACTCTGTGCAGAAGCTGACAGATAATAGGAGTTTGGAGTTTATGAGTATTCCCAATGGATGTAATATGTATAATTCCTAAAAAGATAAACAGGAAGTTTAAACAAGCTTACCCCCACTTGATACTACCGTGAAAACTGGTAATTGTGTAAATTTGGATATCACATGATTGGTGACTGGTTCTCTATTTCCGCCCAGTCCAATGCCATTACTTTCAAACAAGGTAGTTGAAAGTTTTTTGGTGTTTTTTTTTTTGAAAATATATTTATATTAATTTAAGAGAGGAAGGGAGAGAGAGGAAGAGAGATAGAAACATCAATGATAAGAGAGAATCATTGATTGGCTGCCTCCTGCACACCCCCCACTGGGGACTGAGCCTACAATCCGGGCAGGTGCCCTGACTGGGAATTGAACTGTGACCTCCTGGTTCATAGATTGATGCTCAACCACTGAACCACATCGGCCAGGCAAAAGTTCTTCTCTTCTATGAGTCAGAGAAAGAGCAGGCAAATCAACCTGTGCTATATTTCCCAGGAAATACATCCTTAGTATTTTTCCCACTCAATTCAGGTTAGTAAGATGAGCACCAGCTAGCTATCCGAGTTTACTGAAATCATTGTCCTGAAGGTCTTAGCCAGCCACAGGCTTGAGAACCATCCCCACTGCTCCTGAAGCTGGGAAGGACAACTGCCATCTATGGGTGCCAACACAGCACAGGCTGGGAGATGTGGGCTGTGCAGTATGGTTCTGGGGACTGGAGCTGTGCAGGTCCAAGTCATTTCAATAACCTCACAGTAATTCCACCTCACTTTCCATGAGACTACTTTTATTTCTTTAGACTCTACTCAAATCATGAACTTGAAAATGTTAAAACTCACCTCCCATTCGTTCCATCATAGCACCCAGCACTAATCCTGCACACGTTTCCATCACAATCATTTTATTGCCAGCACGAATGTTTCCCAATGTCAACATCTGGGCTAGTGTATCATATCTCATGTGGCTAAAAGAAAAAAAGTTAAAAAAAGGGATGATTCACTCATTTTAGCCAAGCAAGTCCTGTTATTTTAACCATCACTTTTCAAGATTTGTTTCATTAAAAGTATGTTAAGATTATCAAGGCAATAGTAAAAAGAACTTACAATTTATGGGGTAGAAGAATACTTTATTCAGGTGAGCAAGTTTTTCACTTTATTTAAAACCATGACTTTCTTAAAGACAAATTTTCCCCCAATTATACTTTTGAAAGAAACAAAGCGTACTTAATTTTTCCAGGCTCTCTGGCATAATACATAATTGAAAGGATGCGGGTAGATGGTTTCACAACAGTAACGATAGCTTCATATCTGGGAAAAGAAAAAAACAGAGCACCAAGTTTAAAAACTAGTTTAAAAATATTTTATTTTTAGTAACATGTTTTTTAAAGCTACAAAAATGTTTAATATTTCCTTTTCAAATAAAAACTTACTTCTTTTTCTTCTTTTTTATATATTTATCTTGAGCAAATTCTGTCTTGTCTCGAAATGTTGTGCTATTCTCTATTAACTGCTGAACTATTTCCTATAAGAAAAGAAGCAAGCAGATTTCCTGATATTTTATAGGTTTCTTACCCCAGAATGTATCCAAAGGTCTCATTCTCCAGCCCCTTTTCCATAGAAGTCCACATGGATGAACTCTGTAGTTTTTTACTCTATTTAGAATTTGTATTCAAATACAAGTACTTTATAACTCCATTTAAACCAAGATAAAAGAACAAGATATACAATAAAAACAGAAGAGAAGGCAAGGCAACTGTCATTCTTGAAGACACTAGCTGAAAACATTGCTGAAAATAAAGTTAAGCTCTAATAGGCACTAAGTTATTAAATTTTCTTTGCTAACAATGTTAGTAATGTCACTTGCTTACATTCCTGCATATAAGAAATGAAATTTTTGATACACTGAATTGCATGTACATTCCAAGATATTTCTAACAAGTATGCAGTATTTTTACATTTTACCTTGGATAAATTCTGCTTTAAAAACCAAGCAATTCCCTAAATACCAAACAAAAACAAAACACAGTATCTTTTGAATATTACCTCTCCTTTAATGCCCTTGTCCTTTAAAGCTTTTATGTCATCTTGAGTAAGTTTCTGAGATTTCCCATCATCAACTATATTTCGATTATCAGTGCCCGCTTCTTTGGTCTCTAAGGAAGGAAATTGCTTTATGACATTTATGATCTGAAATTATTTTAAAATCTTCCTTCTTCTACTTCATATCCACATCCAGCCCACCAGTCACTCAATTTTGCCTTCCAGTTCCACTGGAATGTACATGCAAATTTTGCCTTCCAGTTCCACTCCAGTCTACCATCTTATCTTGCCATCACTACTTCAATTCTTTAACTCACCTTCCTGATCCCACTCTTGCCATTACAATAAACCTGACACCAGAGTTCTCTACAATGCAAACTGGCTCATCTATTCTGATACACAAAACCACAGAGGCTTCCTCTAGCAATTAGAATACAATCCAAAGATGACCTACAAAGTTGTGTATGATCTGGCTCCTGGCTATCTTCTTTTGGCCTTATTTTTTGACCCCCCCATACTCAACCACATTGCCCTTCTTTCTGTTCCTAAGCCCTAAGCATGGTCCCACAGCAGTGCGTTGGGACTTGCTGCTCTCTCTGCCTGCAATGCTCTTATGACAGATGTGAGTGGCTGGATCCTTTCCATCACTCAGGGCTGAGCTCAATCATCTCAGCCAAGTCTCAGCTCATCGAATCAGCCTCCAATACACCTCCCTGCTTTGTCATCTTCATAGCACACATCACCCTCTGGTTTACTTACCCACCAGATTATTTCTGGTGTTTCCTACTAACAAATTTTATGGCATGATCCATCTCATGAATTTCTATAATCCCAATGACTAATCATTTCTGGATTAATAAAATATGGATGTTAATTTAAAAATATTTAATGAACTGTTTTGAAACAGAACTTCAATAGTATTTTAATCATTTACTTTTAAAATTACTTAAGAATATTTATTTTATTAATAAAATATTTTAAGTACATTTTTTAACAAATATTAAGTATTTCATTTCAATTAATAATAATAGCTAAAATTATAGGGCCTTTACTATAAGCAAGGTACTACTGAGAACTTTCTATATGTCATGTGACTGAATGCTCACTATAGCCTAGGCATTAAATGTTTATAGCCCCGTTTTACAGGTAAGGATATAAAACTTAAACCAATTAACTTGCCCAAGGTTACAATGCAAGAAATAGAGCTGAAACTTAAACCTAATGAGCCAGACCTCTTAACTTCCATCTAATATGTAAACTACCTCAAAGCTTTACTCAGCTTCTAGGCACTGAAAGGGCTCTGCATCTGAGCTTACACTGAAGCAGCAAGGACTTATGGAATTAAATGCCTGGCCCAAGGTCAGAGAGTGAGTTAACAATGGGCTAGAGACAGAATCCAAGTATCTCGAAGCTAAAGGCAGAGCTTGCTTCATTCCACCAAGCTAATGTTTTTAGGTTATGAGTTTAGACTTCTTTGGAGATTGGCTGGGCTAGCACTTTAGAACGAATTGGGGGTGACAGATTTCTGACTAGCCAAGTCACGAACACCTATTTCATACACCCAAGTAGTGCACCTGAAGTAGGCTCTTCCTTTTTCTTCGTAGGCTGAAGACTTCCTCCACTGGTCACTTCAAATGTGGTTCCATAACTATGGCCAATGATGTTATCCAGATAGAACCACTGCTTTTCAAAAGTTACTTTTCTGGGGAAGAAAATGCAATCATTAGCTACATCTCATTTGCATTTGAATAGAAAAGATATGTTTGATCTGTGTTTACTTTAAAACTGGTCTTCACAAAGGATGATCTACATACAGCATTATCTCTGAACATGAACTGACAAATGAACTAGAGCGAATCGGGTTGCCACAGACATACATTACGAACAAGCCACAGAAACTGATTTTGGAATGAGAAACAAGGACAAGACATTCCTCTTCTGAGGCAGTGGTGTGACTCCAATTAGCACTGTCACAGCCTTGCAGACTTATTAAGTAGCATAAAGGGTTCCCAAGATTACCAGGTCACTTGACACACACTGACACCTCTTGCAACTTACATAAGAAAATCTCAAAACTAAGCAGTCATTGAGGTAATGGGGATTTAAGTAATTCCCTAGCGAGTGGTCGGCAAACTCATTAGTCAACAGTGCCAAATATCAACAGTACAATGCTTGAAATTTCTTTTGAGAGCCAAATATTTTAAAGTTAAACTTCTTCTAATGCCACTTCTTCAAAATAGACTCACCCAGGCCATAGTATTTTGTGGAAGAGCCATGTTCAAAGGACCAAAGAGCCACATGTGGCTCACGAGCCGCAGTTTGCCCACCACTGCCCCAGCCTAAGTGGCTATTTTTTTAAAAAACTTATCTAGTAAAAGCAAATTATATTTACAAATAAACCACCCAGATTTTTTTTTCCCAGTTAGAATAAGTAGCATTTATGGAGAATGGCTGATTACAAACAAAATCTCATTACCCAAATTTTTATCTTATTACAATTTTATTTTACTTATTTTTAATTCTCACCCAAGAATATTTTCCCATTGATTTTTCAAGAGTAGAAGAGAGACGGAAAGACAGAGAGAAATCCCGATGTGAGAGAAACACATTGGTTGATTGCCTCCTGCACACACCCTGACCAAGGCCTGGGCTGGCAGGGAGCCTGCAACCTAGGTATGTGCTCTGGACCAGAATGGAACCCAGGACCCTTCAGTCCACAGGCTGAGGCTCTATCCACTTAGCAACAACGGCTAGGGCTTTTATTACAACTTTAAAGGGAAGTTCCACAAAAACAAAATCTTTCCTTTTTTAAGAAGAAACTATCCGCTGAATGTCAATCCGGGGCTACGCAGTACACGCTGTTTCATGATGTTTTATTTAATTCTAGCTGTAGTCCTGGGGCACCATTATTTTCAGATGAGCAATCTGAGGCTCAGGGAAAAGTGTCTTGTCCAAGATTCACAGTTAAAAAGTGGGAGCAGGGATTCAAATCCAAATTTGTCTGTTCCCAAAGCCTGGTTCTTTCCACTACACCACACAGCCAACCCAGCAAAGACCAATGCATCTCAGGGTGCTCAAGACATGACCCATATTGATAGAACTCTGAATCCAGGAAAGTAGGGCCCAGCCAGAGGGGTGTGGAACCAAGGCTTCACTGGAAAAGAGTGGGATTTGCAAGTCTCCTTCTAGATACCCCAATCAGATGAGGGTAGCACTAAGGGAAGGGAGAATTTGGCCTGGGATTTAGTGGAGCTTAGAAGGTCATTTTCTAAATAAAATGTAAACAAATGCTGTGGCTTCTTGTACAGAAAGTGATGAAAAGTGTTTGCAAATTTTTTTTAAATCCTAAAGAGGTCTTTTTAGAAATAAAGATGTTGCAGACTGTCTCCTTGTTAATAAAAAAGTTCTTGTCTAAAAGAGAACATTATTAAGAAGCACACTCAAACAACCACATTTCAAAACTAGGCAACTTAAAAGGACAGTATGAAAAAAAGAAGTTTCACTTGCACAGTCATTATATAGTTGTATAACTTTCATTAACCTTACAACCTAAGAATGTTGTGGCTCTATTAAACGTCAATTAAAAGTTTAAATAATTATTATTGGCACTTTCCAAAACTTATGTACTTGGGAGCAAGCACACATTTCTAATCAGATATTCTGAGGGGGAAAAAAAGTACTGGTTTCAAGAATACAAAAGTACAGTAGTGATGAGGAATATAGTATAAAATTTCTCTACTTTCAACCACCAAAATGAATATTTTGTCAATGGAAAGTTTAAAAAATGCCTAAAAGCTGGTGTAGATAGTACATTTCTGAACTAAAATCCCTCCCCAATTTTATTTTTCTTTAGCAGATTGATGCCTGTACAAAAAGCTTGGTTGTCACCATTTGGTGGTTTGGGGACTATTATTAAATTATTTTCTTACGCTATTTGTTTCAAATTCGATACCAGTTACAAAGAAGTAAAGTAATTCATCTGAACTGAGCACTTACCAGAAATTCTAAGCCTCACAATCCTAGACTCTTGGTCTGCTAGCTGTTCTCCTGACACTGCATGGAACTTAACTGCTGTGTCAAAAGTTGTATAACAGCCCAACTCTAAAGAAAGCTTGGTTGTACTTTTCAGATAATTAACCAATAACCAAAAAACACCCCAGTACATTTTCACCGTTAATGAGGACCTGGGACTTAACCACCGAACCATCTCTGCTAAAAGTTATTCAAATTCCCACTTTTCTCATTCCAAATCAGAGTGATAATTAATCTGCAGGTTTACAAACCAAAACTAATTTCAAGTTCTGAGACCTTGAGCAAACTGCCTTTGGGCAATTTAACTTTTCCAAACCACGCATCCCCTGATGTAAAACTTGGAATCCTAGAGCGATCCCACATTCCATAGGTAATTATTCAGTGTAGACAAGCAGTCCTTTTAGAGGGAGAGAAGAGCCCAGAAGACCACATAAGGTCGGAGAGGTTTCATTTTGGGGGGCGTGATCCTGGCTGAGGGATTAGGGAGGAACAAGGGCCTACGGGAGAAGCGGGAAAGGGGGGACGGGCGGAGAGGCATGGATGAGATCAGAGGGTGAGGAGTGAATTCTGTGAGAAAACAGGAGAGAAGATCTTAAGAACCTAGGAGAAAGAATCCCAGGGCAGGGAGCAGGGCGAGCATGCTGGTGGCGGGGCCAAGAGTGGAAAAGGCACTCTGTGGAAAAGGCAGAGAAGGATGCCGACGGCAGAGGGCCGGCATGAGACCACAGAAGGGGGACTCTGTAGAAAGACAGGAGGGAACAGGAAGACATTGCGAGCCAAGGATGGCATCCTGGGAGGTGCGGGGAAGATCTGAGAGGACATCACTAGGGAGGCCGCTGGGAATGCAGAGAGCCAAAAATGGGACCCTGATGGGAGGGTTACGTGGGAAGACTTGAAGGCAGGGGGTATCTAAAGGATGGGGCACTGGGCCCCTAAGCTCAGCGACTGGACTCACTTTCTTCTCTGGACTTGCACTGCTTTGAATACATCTTCCCGTTTCAGCACCACGAAGTCGCCGTCGCCGATGCGGTGGTCCCCGGGCTGCGGCGGCAGTGGGCCCGGCTGCTCCCCTGAGCCCTCCATGGCGCTCAGCGGGTCTCCCGACCCCGCAGCCTCTCTCCAGGCCCCCGCACCCCGTCTCTGGTCCTCAGCGCCCGCCGCTGCCAGCTTCCGATCCCAGGAACCGAGAGGACGCAGAACCCGCCCACCGACACTGCCCCCCACGTGCTGAACGCCGCTTCCTCTTTCCGGTCAGACCCTAGGGACAGCTTCCGGGAGCCTCGCGTTTTCCGTTTGGCCGAACTCCTGGATTGGCTGCACTACGTCCCGCCCCTCCAGCCTCGCAGCTCCTTGGGCGGAAGTTGCGTCACAGCAGCGCCAAAACACAATTTGGAAGAGGGCTGGAGTGCAGCTTGAAGAGGTGCGCATCTTTCCGCGAGCCTTCCAGGCCGGTGGAAACGCTGAGGTCCCTGAACTGCTCCAACAGATGAGACTCGCCCACGATAGGAGAGCTGCCGCTGAAGAGAACCGTGGGACGCGGGCAGGGGTCGCCTGAGGGAGGACTCGGAGTCTCCTCTCGGCCCCGCCGTGCTCCTCCCCGAGAGGAAGGGAGAGCGGGCCGGCGGGTCTGCTCGTGCCAGAAGCCGCCCGGGCGTTAAGTAGGAAAGCTTTCGGATGCCTCTCCTTTGCCAGTAAGAACTTAGCCTGAGGGAGGCGTAAGTGAAGTCGGGCATTTAGCGGAGCACAGCAGGCCCACGGCTGGTTGGCTCCTTTACTTGTTTTCTAGTCCTACTTCTTGCATTTGTGTTGGCACTGTTACAGTTATGTACACCCGCACTCTCTCATTTGAGAAAGGTAGGGCACGTAGCATTCTCGAAGGAGCACTTCAGCTGGGGAAGCCTGAAAACGAGGTTTTGAGCCCAGTACTGCCACCAAACAACTTTAATCTTGATCAGTTCCTCTGGGCTTTACTTTCTTAACGTGTTATGTGGTGTAGATAATTATGAAAGTCCTGTCTTGCCCTAACATCTTGAACTTGCTTAGTTATTAACGCATTTGCTTAAATCCCTTTAAAGAAAGATTTGGATGCACCCTCTTGTAATGAGTTGCACTGCTGTGTTCGGATTTTATATTTATTTTTATATTTAGGATATGAACTGTTGTTTTTTTTAAAAATATATTTTATTGATTTTTTACAGAGAGGAAGGGAGGAGAGGGATAGAAAGTTAGAAACACCGATCAGCTGCCTCTTGCACACCCCCTACTGGGGATGTGCCCGCAACCAAGGTACATGCCCTTGACCGGAATCGAACCCGGGACCTTTCAGTCCGCAGGCTGACGCTCTATCCACTGAGCCAAACCGGTTTTTGGCTGTTTTTGTTTTTTTAAAGACTATTATTTAAAACCGTTTTAGGTTTACAGAAAAATTGCACAAAGTGCAAAGCATTCCCATACATATCTATCCTTCCCCCCATACCTTCCTATTAGCATCCTGTATCAGTTACAAATTTGTTGCAGTTGATGGGCCAAATTCAGTACATTATTATTAGCTAAAGTCCATAGTTTACATTAGGGTCCATTCTTTGTGTTGTACAGTTCCATGAGTTTTGACAAATGCATAATGTCACATACCCACCATTACAGTATCATACCGAATGGTTTCACTGCCCTAAAAATGCCCTGTGTTCCACCTATATGAATTATTTTAAAACCCATTTTTAAAGGTCATTTATATTTCAATTTATTGATACTCGGCTAGGAACTATATGGGTTTAAGTTTAATAAAAATGAGTATCTTTCTATGTACTAACTAGAAAAAATATGAGGGATAATTAGTAAAAAAGATTATAACAAGTATGGATATGCCTTCCAAAAGAACCCTGCATTTCAACAAATTTATCTAAAAATGGTAAATAATCAATATTGACCTGGAAACTTGCTTCCATTGTTTTTTTAAGACAGTAATGGAAGTGTCCTGAAAAATTAACATCTTTCACATTTAGGCCCCTATGGAAATAGAAAGGTTGAAACATGTATGTATGAATCCTGTCCCACTCCTGTGTTTCCCCAGAAAGTTCTGTCTCTAATGCCTATGTAAGAATATCTTTGCATCTCTGATAAACGTGTGACACTGTAGGACAGACTGTATAGAAGGAGCTATGATGATACATCCCTAGCATCTCACAGGTCAGGATTATGTTCAGTCAGTGCTGCCCTATAAAAAGTCTCAAAACACTGCAAACCAATTAGAGTTAATTACCTCTCTTGTTTTCATTTCTAATGTGGGAGCTCTTAAAAACAGGTACAATACCATCCTAGCTGGTTTAGCCCAGTGGACAGAGCAGACTGAGAGACCCCAGGTTTGATTCTGGCCAATGGCACATACCCGGATTGCAGATCTATTCTGAGTAGAGGACATGCAGTCAATGATTCTCATCATTGATGTTTCTATTTCCCTTTCACTTCCTCTCAGAAATCAATAAAAATATTTTTTTTTTAAAAGAAGACAGGTATAGTACCTTTTCTTATTTCTATCTCATGAGCATCCAGTATATTTGATTGAACATCTGTATATACCTTAAAAAGAGATGGGGATTAGAAGAGAAATGCAGATGAGAAGAATAAGGGATTTATATCAGGTGTTCAGTGCTTGCAAGCCTGTTGACTAGTGTCAAACTAGAATATATTATTTTTCACTTATTTGCTAGTAAATGCATTTTTAGAAGCACTATTTCCCCTACAATTTTGATGAAGACTTTCCTAACTTCTATCTTTTAGAAGACATGAATGGAGAGTATAGAAGCAGAGGATTTGGACGAGGAAGATTTCAAAGCTGGAAAAGAGGAAGAGGCAGTGGGAGCTTCTCAGGAAAATGGGGAGAAAGAGGACACAGACCTGACCTGAATAAACCCATAGGAAAACATAGTTGTGGTAGGGGCGGTCAATGATTATTCAATTTTTACATTTTTTCATAACGGAATCTATTCATACCTGGTATTCAAAACACTTTAACCTCAGATTTCAGCCTTTTATTGATGTTAACCTTTTAAGGTAGTATTTGAATGTTAATATCTAGAATTCTTACTGAAGCCTGTAATTTAGATATTCTACTAATATGTCAATTTCTCATTGTTGGTAGGAGAAGCAAATTGGAAAAAAATGTTTGCTCTGTCTCTACTAATTTAGTTTTCTGTTTTGTTTTCAGAACAAACCTCACAGTCTTTGCTACTACAATCAACATTGGATCAGTTTATACCATATAAAGGATGGAAGCTTTATCTCTCTGAAGGTAGAATTAATAGTGTAAAAAGTGCCATTAATTATATTTTCTTAACTTGAATTTGGATGCTAAATTTTATTTAATCATTTGTGTACTGATGTATAGTCTCTTCTTTAATATTAATTCACCCAAACTGAAATCATGTTTATGTTATAAGAATATTATGTTTAAGAGGGATATAATATAAGGAATTGGTTAAAAAGATGAAAGACTTAAAGAGCAAAAAGGGTACATTGAGGTAAGCTTTTAGATAGTAGTAACTTTAGGGAGCAGCAACTGTCCTTATGAATGAGGAATAAAAGATAAGAAGTTCTGAGGTTTTCAGAATCTTAAGAATTCAAAGGAGGGCCTCTGAGGTATACGATAAAAGGTTGTGTGTGGTTTAGATAACTGATGTAAATTAAATGGGTTGCTGCTGGTAACTCTGGTGGGAGGATGTCACAGTAGATGCTGGAAGTTGGAACTGTAGCTAACTTCTGCAGCTGGAGAGGTGCTGAAAAAAATTGAAAATACGAATAAATTATTTTCTTCTTTCCTGCCATCTTCTAGTCTCTTTATAGTGCCTCTAATTGGCAGAACCTAAGTGGTCTGGGAAGTTCAGTGTGCAGACCTTGATCATAAGATCACAGAAGATAGAAGGGTAGGCTTGGAAACAATACAGGTTTCTATAGAAACACAGTTAACGAATCTCCCTTTTTATCTTATTTTTATTTTTTTTAATATATTTTTGTTGATTTCAGATAGGAAGAAAGGGGAAGAGAGAGAAACATCAATGATGAGAGAATCATCAATTCTCTGCCACCTGCATGCCCCCTACTGGAGATTGAGCCTGCAACTATGGCATATGCCTTGACCAGGAATTGAACTGTGACCTAGTTCATAGGTCGATGCTCAGCCACTGAGCCACACTGACAGGAAGGAATCTCTCTCTTATAATCAAGAACGTCATAAATCTGTTAATATAGGTTTGGAGAATTGTCTTTTCTGTGCTCTTATAGAATCTATATGCTTGTTATGTCTCTTATTAGATATATAAAAGATAGATAGATCATTGGTTTTTCCTACTAGACAGAGATTTTCAACCAATGTTCTGTGGCACACTGGTACACTGTAAGAATTTTTAAAACATGCCAATACCTGACTATTTAGTTAGGGGAATTGACCTCTTTTCCCTTAGATTGCAAATAAATAAATGAAGAGCCAACACAACAAGAGCCATCTGGTGTGAATGAATCAAAATTATACCTATTTCTTGTTAGTTTGCAAAATTTTAGTAATTTATGTGTGCCAGGAGATGAAAAAGCTTGAAAATCACTGCACCGGACTGTGCAATGCTTAAGGGCAATGATCTCACTCCATAACAAGCACTCAGTACTGTATTTATTTTGTGAATGAAGAAAGTACTTTACAAATATTTTTTTTAATTAAGAGTCTTTTTTTCTATTTATTATATACACAGATATGTTTCATACTACTTGTACTATAGTGTGGTTTTTTTAAAATTGATTTTAGAGGAAAGGAGAGAGAGAGGAAGGAAGGAAGAAAAAGAAACATCAATTTTGTTGTTTCATTTATTTATGCATTCCTTGGTTGATGCTTGTATGTGCCCTGATCAGGATCAAACCCACACCGTGGCGTATTGGGATGATGTTCTAACCAACTGAACTACCTGGCCAGGCTTTATTGTACTCTTTCTCTGTGGGAGACCAATTCAAAAATATTATAGAACTTTAGAATAGTAAAAGATAGCTTTACAGGTTTGAAACCAGAGTCAATTAGTAGACTATCCTCCCCGATCGAAGGAAGGGATTTGGCGGTGGCAGTTTGGACTAGTAGAATTTACTTTGTTAACACTGTCTTTAGCTCTGTATCAGAATAAGAGTTTAGTTCATGTATCTACCTGTGCCTTTATTACAGTTTTTGTTTTGTTTTATTATGTAACCTATTTAAACTAATGGTTTCTATTATATGTCAAAAATTTAATACAAAGATACCCAGATATTGGTGCTTTTAGTTGTTTTAAAATATTTTTATTTTTCAATGAAAGTTGACACATTAGTTTCAGGTGTACAACGTAATGATTTGACATTTATATAACTTGAGAAGTGCTAATAAGTCTAGTATACATTTGGTGCTTTTATTTATTTATTTTTTATTTCAATAAATCTTTATTGTCCAGATTATTACAATTGTTCCTCTTTTTCCCACCCATAGCTCTCCTCCACCTGGCTCCCACCTCACCCTCGGCCCTTACCTCCTCCCCATTGTCCTCATCCATAGGTGTATGATTTTTGTCCAGTCTCTCCCTGCACCCCCTGCCCTACCTCTTTCCCCCTGAGAATTATCAGTCACTCCATTTCTATGCCCTAATTCTATTATATTCACCAGTTTATTCTGATCATCAGATTTTCAATTCACTTGATTTTTAGATTCATTTGTTGTTAGATATGTATTTGTTGTTAATAATTTTTACCTTTACTGTTTTCTTCTTCCTCTTCTTAAAGAATACCTTTCAGCATTTCATATAATACTGGTTTGGTGCTGATGAACTCCTTTAGTTTTTTCTTATCTGTGAAGCTCTTTATCTGCCCTTCAAGTCTGAATGATAGCTTTGCTGGATAGAGTAATCTTGGTTGTAGGTTCTTGCTGTTCATCACTTTGAATATTTCTTGCCACTCCCCTCTGGCCTGCATACTTTCTGTTGAGAAATCAGCTGACAATCATAAGGTTGCTCCCTTGTAGGTAATTAACTGTTTTTCTCTTGCTGCTTTTAATATTCTCTCTTTGTCTTTTGTTCTTGGTATTTTAATTAAGATGTGTCTTGCTGTGGTCCTCTTTGAATTTCTTTTGTTTAGGGTTCTGTGTGCTTCCTGGACTTGTAAATCTTTTTTTTTCACTAGGTGGGGAAAGTTTTCAGTTATTATTTCTTCAAGTAGGTTTTCAGTATCTTGCTCTCTCTCTTCTTCTGGCACCCCCATAATTCTGATGTTGGTACGCTTGAAGTTGTCCCAGAGGCTCCTTACAATATCTTCACATTTTTGGATTCTTTTCTCTTCTTGCTTTTCCAGTTGAGTGTTTTCTGCTTCTTTATATTTCAAATCTTTGACTTGATTCTTGCGTTATTCTGGTCTGCTGTTAGGTTTCTATATAATATTTTTTATTTCAGTCAGTATATGTTTAATTTCTAGTTGGTCCTTTTTCATCTCTAGTTAATCCTTTTTCATCTCTTGGGTCTTGCTGAATTTATCCATTTTTTTCTAGAAAATTCTTAAAAACATTATAACTGTGGTTTTGAACTCTATATCCAGTCATTTATTTTCCTCCATTTCTTTTGTTTGTGATCTGTTCTTTTGTCTCTGCATATTTCACTTCTTCTCTGAATTGGTAGAGTAGCTTTGTGTGCTAGGTG
This sequence comes from Lasiurus cinereus, assembly GCA_011751065.1. Lineage (NCBI taxonomy): Eukaryota > Metazoa > Chordata > Mammalia > Chiroptera > Vespertilionidae > Lasiurus > Lasiurus cinereus. The sequence continues at coordinate 28,087,198 of JAAGEH010000006.1, read as the reverse complement.
TCCTATGTGACCCAGTAGCTCTGCCTTCCCAGTTACCTGAGGTGGACACTTTTGGTGCACCTGTTTGTGAACTGTGTGTACAGCCTTGTAGTTAATTCTCAATTGTTGTTGGTATCATTGGGGAGAATTGACCTCCAAACCAATTGGTTGTGATGATCAGCTATGTCTACGCATGTGCGCTTGCCTCCAGACCTCTGCCTTTCCCGCTCCCCTGAGTTTTCATGCGCTCTACGGACCCATATGAGTCTGGGTCCCCAGGCTCTCCCCCGAAACTGGGGTGCAGTGCAGTGGGACCTGGATTTCAGTGTTGTTGGGAGGTTCTGTTTTCCTCCTGCTAGAGAAAACTAGCGGCTCAATCAACAGTTAGTACTCTGTGCGCACTTTCGCGGCTCCCCTAAGTTTCCCTGCACTCCTTCCTTTCACAACAGTCCAGACTCCCCTGCATGAGTCTTGCCTGGAACTGAGATTCAGTGCAGTCAGAAGTGGGGTTCAGTGCAGTCGAGATTTTCTGTCTCCTGCTAGAGGAAGCCAGCCAGACCCTCTGCCGCCCATCCTCTCCACAAGCATGTCTCCATACCTCAGCTTTTTACAGATCCTCTGAGTCTTTGTGAGTCCCTCTCTTTACTTCTAGTTGTAGAATTTTCACTCAGCCAGCTTTTCTGTGGTTCTAGATGGTGTCCATTTTGTCTTTTAATTGTAATTTTGAAATTGTTATGCGAGGAAGCCATCTTGGTTTCTCCTATGCTGCTATCTTGATTTCTCCACATTTGGTGCTTTTAGAGAGTCACTTTCTGTCTGTATTTCAGATTACGTTAACCTAAATTTGTTTTAGAATCTTAAGTGCATATTCCATAACACTTTTTTTTTTTGAGGTCCCTGTTATTATTGTTCTTTTTTTTTAAATTAAATCTTTATTATTCAGATTATTATATTTGTTTCTCTTTTTTCCCCTCCATAGCACCCCTCCACCCAGCTCCCACCCCTCCCTCTGCCCTTAGCTCCCTCCCATTGATCTCATCCATAGGTGTATGATTTTTGTCCAGTCTCTCTCTGTACACCCCTCACCCCTTTCCCCCTGAGAATTATCAGTCCATTCCCTTTCTGTGCTCCTGATTCTATTCTATTCACCAGTTTATTCTGTTGATCAAATTCTTAATTCACTAATTTTTAGATTCACTTATTGATAGATATGTATTTGTTGTTCATAATTTTTTGTCTTTTACCTTTTTCTTCTTCCTCTTCTAAAAGAGTACCTTTCAGCATTTCATATAATACTGGTTTGGAGTTGATGAACCCCTTTAGCTTTTTCTTCTCTGTGAAGCTCTTTATCTGCCCTTCAATTCTGAATGTTAGCTTTGCTGGATAGATTATTCTTGGTTCTTGCTATTCATCACGTTGAATATTTCTTGCCACTCCCGTCTGGCCTGCATCGATCCTGTTGAGAAATCAGCTGACAGTCGTATGGGTGCTCCCTTGTAGGTAATAAACTGTTTTTCTCTTGCTGCTTTTAATATTCTCTCTTTGTCTTTTGCTCTTGGTATTTTAATTATGATGTGTCTCGGTGTGTTCCTCTTTGGGTTCCTTTTATATGGGGTTCTGTGTGCTTCCTGGACT
>JAAGEH010000006.1:28007662-28085184 GCA_011751065.1 Lasiurus cinereus | reverse complement strand
TCTTCTTCCTCTTCTTAAAGAATATCTTTCAGCATTTCATATAATAGGGGTTTGGAGTTGAAGAACTCCTTTAGCTTTTTCTTATCTGTGAAGCTCTTTATCTGCCCTTCAATTCTGAATGATAGCTTTGCTGGATAGAGTATTCTTGGTTGTAGGTTCTTGCTATTCATCACGTTGAGTATTTCTTGCCACTCCAGTCTAGCCTGCATTGTTTCTGTTGAGAAATCAACTGACAGTCATATAGGTGCTCCCTTATAGGTAATGAACTGTTTTTCTCTTGCTGCTTTTAATATTCTCTCTTTGTCTTTTGCTCTTGGTATTTTAATTATGATGTGTCTTGGTATAGTTCTCTTTGGATTCCTTTTATATGGGGTTCTGTGTGGTTCCTGGACTTGTAAGTCTATTTCTTTTACCAGATTTGGGAAGTTTTCAGTCATTATTTCTTTAAGTAGATTTTCAGTATCTTGCTCTCTCTCTTCTTCTGGCACCCCCACAATTCTGATGTTGGTACGCTTGAAGCTGTCCCAGAGGCTCCTTACATTATGTTCACATTTTTGGATTCTTTTCTCTTCTTGCTTTTCCAGTTGAATGTTTTCTGCTTCTTTATATTTCAAATTTTTGACTTGATCCTTGCCTTTCTCTAGTCTGCTGTTAGTACTCTGCGTAATAGTATTCATTTCAGTCAGTGTATTTATTATCTTCTCTTGGGTCTCACTAAATTTATCCATCTTTTCTAGCATATTCTTGCAAAACCTTATAAGCGTGGTTTTGAACTCTATATCCAGTCGTTTTTTTTCCTCCATTTCTTTTGCTTGTAATCCCTTCCCTTGTCTCGGCATTTTCACTGTGCCGGGGAAACTTCTGTGCTGGATTCAGCCGCAGAAGCCTCTGCTGAGCTTGGGAGGGTGGAGTCTCAGGGCTTAAGGGACCGCCTTGCCTTCCAGTCGCCCCGCCCTCCACGGCCCCTGAGTCTCACGTGACTGGGTAATGGCTGGAGCGGTCCTTGTGCGCGCGCACCCGCAGCGCCTCCAACCGCTGCCCTTCCGGCTCCCCTGCGAACCAGGACCACACGAGTCTAGGTCCCCAGGGTTTCGCCCAAAACAGGGGCCCAGTGGACTCAGAAGTGGCACAGTTGGGAGGGTCTGTCTCCCGCCCACTCGCGAAAGCCAGCGGCACAATCAGCAATCCGTCCTCCGCGTGGTGCCGTGCGCGACCAGACCTCCGATCCTTTGCAACTCCCCTAAATTTCCGTGCACTTCTCCCTCTTCACAGTCCAAACTCCCCCCGTATGAGTCTCGGCTGGATCTGGGGTTTAGTGTCGTAGGATAAGGGGTTCAATGCCGTTGGGAGTCTCCGTTTCCCTCCCGCCAGAGAAAGCCAGCCAGGTACTCCGGCACCGCTCTCTCAGCGCGCGTCTCTGTACCTCAGCTTTTTGCAGCTCCTCTGGGTCTCCGTGAGCCCCTCTCTTTCCCTCTAGTTGTAGAACTTCCACTCAGCCAGCTTTCCTGTGTTTCTGGATGATGTCCGTTCTGTCTTTTAGTTGTAGTTTTGAAATTGTTGTGCGAGGCAGCAGTATAGGTGTTTACCTATGCCGCCATCTTGGATTCTCTGGGTTCCTTTTATATGGGGTTCTGTGTGCTTCCTGGACTTGTAAGTCTATTTCTTTTACCAGATGTGGGAAGTTTTCAGTCATTATTTCTTTAAATAGGTTTTCAGTATCTTGCTCTCTCTCTTCTTCTGGCACCCCCACAATTCTGATGTTGGTATGCTTGAAGCTGTCCCAGAGGCTCCTTACATTATGTTCACATTTTTTGGATTCTTTTCTCTTCTTGCTTTTCCAGTTGAATGTTGTCTGCTTCTTTATATTTCAAATTTTTGACTTGATTCTTGCCTTTCTCTAGTCTGCTGTTAGGACTCTGTATAATATTTTTTTTATTTCAGTCAGTGTATGTTTAATTTCTAGTTGGTCTTTTATCATCTTTAATTGGACCTTTTTCATCTCTAGTTGGTTCTTTTTCATCTCCTCTTGGCTCTCGCTAAATTTATCCATCTTTTCTAGCATATTCTTGAAAAACCTTACAAGCGTGGTTTTGAACTCTATATCCAGTCTTTTTTTTTCCTCCATTTCTTTTGTTTGTGATCCCTTCCCTTGTCTTGGCATTTTCACTATGTCGGGGAAACTTCTGTGTTGAATTCAGCCTTGTGAAACCAGACTTGCAAAGCCGCAGAAGCCTCTGTTGAGCTTGGGATGGGTGGAGTCTCAGGGCTTAAGGGACCGCCTTGCCTTCCAGTCGGCCCCGCCCTCCACGGCCCCTGAGTCTCAGGTGACTGGGTAATGGCTGGAGCGATCCTTGTGCCAGCGCGCCCGCAGTGCCTCTAACCGCTGTCTTTCTAGCTCCCCTGCGCGCCAGGACCACACGAGTCTAGGTCTCCGGGGTTTCGCCCAAAACAGGGGCCCAGTGGACTTAGAAGTGGCACAATTGGGACGGTCTGTCTCCCGCCCACTCGCGAAAGCCAGAGGCACAATCAGCAATCTGTCCTTCACGCAGCGCCGTGCGCGACCAGACCTCCAATCTTTTGCGACTCCCCTAAATTTCCGTGCACCTCTCCCTTTTCAAAGTCCAAACTCCCCCCGTATGAGTTTTGGCTGGATCTGGGGTTTAGTTTCGTAAGAGAAGGGGTTCAATGCCTTTGAGAGTATCCGTTTCCCTCCCGCCAGAGAAAGCCAGCCAGGTACTCGGGCACCCGCTCTCTCAGCACGCGCGTCTCCGTACCTCAGCTTTTTGCAGCTCCTCTGGGTTTCTGTGAGCCCCTCTCTTTCCTTCTAGTTGTAGAACTTACACTCGGCCAGCTTTCCTGTGCTTCTGGATGATGTCTATTCTGTCTTTTAGTTGTAGTTTTGAAATTGTTGTGCGAGGCAGCAGTGTAGGTGTTTACCTATGCCGCCATCTTGGATTCTCCTCTCCATAACACTGTTTATCTAAATGTAATCAGAAGGCAAAGCAGTTGGAAAAAGTAATTTACTATATGTCTAGTATTTCTTCTGTCTCATGAAAATTGTGCTTGTATGTGTGTGATAATTAGTGCTAATTCCATATTTGTTTGATTAGTTTACAGTGATAGCTCTCCTTTTATTGAGAAGATTCAAGCATTTGAAAATTTTTTCACAAGGCGTATTGATTTATATGATAAGGTAAGGGTCCTATACAACAAAAAACTACTAGTCCCAGTTTTTTGTGTCATCTAACTGAACAATGTATTTGAGGTACTAGATTATCATAGACACTGGGGCCAGACTGCTTTGGTCCAGCTCTCAGCCCTGCCACTTACCTGCAATGTGGACTTCGTTGAATTAGTCACCTTCTCTGTACCTCAATTTTTTTCATCTATCAAACGAGGATAATAGGATTATTAATACCACAAGGGTTAAGAGGCATAAATAATAAGTTAATGTAAGCATTAGAAACATGCTTAGACACAAAATTTATAGTATTTATTTTCACCATATAAACGTCTGCTTTTGCAAAGTGGATATTGGATGCTCTGAAAAAGCAATTATTGTTTTTATTCCTTAATATTTTATAGGACGAAATAGAAAGAAAAGGAAGTATTTTGGTGGATTTTAAAGAATTGACAAAAGATGATGAAGTAGCTAAATTAATACCAAATATGGCAAATGAATTAAGGGATACACCTGAGAAAACCTTGGCTTGCATGGGTCTGGCAATACATCAGGTAAGTATTTATTTTGTGAAACTTCTGTGAAAATTTTAAAGGAATTTCATAGTAATAGTACCTTCTTTAAAAGATACCAACAGACATTAGCTAGAATGAAAAGGTTGCTGTATTATTCTGAAAAATACCATTCATTCTAATATATCTGTTTACTTTAAATATAATATTAACTTCTAATTTATTTCAATTAGTTTGATCTTATTAAAGATGTGAGGAAATTAAGCCATGTTTCAAGGAGCTATATAAGCTCATAGGGAAGATACCAGGTATCATGGTGTTACCAGTTAATAATTTGGAACAAAAAGACCAACCTAAAATTTTAGTTCAATTTAATCTCCCTGGGTGTCCCCATATATAAATTGAAAATAGCAATATTTGCTGTGCCTAATGAGTTTTTCTCAGGGTCTGATGACACAACATACATAAAAGCACTTTTTAGAATGGCAAATAACATAAATGTTTCAAGGCAAAGTAGTAAATCTCAGGACTGACTGAGAAAGTGCTGGGATGTTCAGATACTGACATAAGATTCTCATCTGTTGTGGAGGAATGGGGAACGCTCAGAGGAATAGTGTGTAGAGGTGATGTGGTTTATGATGGATCTTAAAGAGGTATTTTGCAAGGGAGGTAAGGGTTTCCAGACAAAAGAACAGTTAATTACAAAGATGTTTTTCCTGCTTGTAAACTGAGACGGAACCTTGGCTACTATCTTCAGACTCCTCTTGCTCCTTAGTTCTCAGTATTCAAGTCACTACAGCCTTTCATTTCTATTTCTAAAATATTTTTTAACTCTATCTCTTTTCCTACTCTCTCTGTCTTAAGCCTTAATTATTTTCCCTGAATTATTGCCATACATGATAAAACATGATTTGTCCTTGGAAACTGGTGATTTTTCTATCAAATGAAATCCACATCCTTTAAATGGCATTAAAGGCTCTCCATGAGCTGGTTCAACTTTCCCCTTAATTCTTCTTCATTCACTACCATCCAGCTAAACTGAGTTCTTTCTGGGATTTTCTAAATAACTTCTACCTTGTGCATGTGCTGTCCATTCAGCATAAAATGCTCCTTTTCTTGCATATTCAAATTTTTAGGGCCTAACTCAATCATCTCTCTCTCTCTCTCAAACCTTTTTGATGACCCCTTCTCAAAACACTCATGATATTTCTACGTTATTCATGGTCCTTGTAACAATTAGATTTGTATATTTTTGTGTCTCATTCCTTCTCTTAGATCATCAGCATACTGCTTTGTATGCAGATAGATATTAAGTATTTATTTTCTTGTCAAATGTCCAGTTAGTGGCATTTGACAAGTCATGTTTATTTTCTTTGTCTTTTTTTAAATCTTAGAGGATATGTTTTTCATTGGTTCTAGAGAGTATGGAAGGGAGAAGGGGAGAGAGAGAGAGATGAGAAATATTGATTGGTTGCCTCCCATATGAGCCCCATCTGGGATCAAACCTGAGATTCTTTGGTACACGGGACAACACTCTAACCCAGCGGTCGGCACACTGCGGCTCTTGAGCCGCGGTTTGCCCCTCTGTTGACTAATGAGTTTGCCGACCACTGCGTAAGGCATTACCCTTACCCAGAAGTTTTGACTTCAGGTTAAAGACATTAGTACATTATTAAAATGTTTTTGAAGTGTTTTTCCCTAAGGCAGTGGTCGGCATGGTTTGCCAACCACTGCTCTAACCAACTGAGCCACACTGACCAGGGCTATTTTCTCTACTAGTGAATATGGAGAAAAAGAAAATATTTTTTCATAAGCCATCTAGGACATAATAGCTTTGGGGGCAACCATGAGGACTTTTAAGATTAACTTTAGTGGGGACAAAAGGTAGCAGATAGGGATGCTGGTGTTTTCCAGTCTATGGACAACAAAATTTCAGATAAAACGTAAGTCAGTATAAAATAAATCATAATTAAATATCAGGTTTTAAGGGACTATTATAAAGTCCTAATAGTGTTCTGTTTTGAGCTATTCATAAACTTTATATTTTTATAAAAGAGTTCTGCTTTAAGATTATATTTTGTTTTCCAACTTTTGAGTAAATGTCTGTCTTGTTTAGGTATTAACTAAAGATCTTGAAAGGCATGCAGCTGAATTACAAGCCCAAGAAGGATTTTCTAGAGATGGAGAAACAATGGTAAATGTGCCACATATTCATGCAAGGTAAGGAATTTGCTGGTTTTAAAATTATTTAGAATTAAGCACTGAAGACTGAGAACCTCATTTTATAAGTTAAAAAAATCAGTACAGTAAATATGGTCATCAAAACCAAGTAAACCCACTGAGAATTCTTCAAAGAGATTATGACAGAAATAAACCTTTTCTGCCCAGATAAGTTCATTTCCCAACCTTCAGATTTTTACAAATGTTGAATTTGGATGTGTACTTATACAAACTCTACTGTTTAAATTTAATAATCCATGTAATATACTAAGTGGTATGATTATATTTTGTTTAAGTTATGTTGCTACTAGACACCGAACAAATAAAATTTTGTTTTTAATTCATCTTTATTGTATTTTAAGATTTAATTTCTCATTAAAAGAGGTTAATGAGGTAGTCATCAGGGTTTGTTTTTCTTTTCCAGAATTTATAGAAGACACTTCCTCATAGTTTGCAAAAAAGAAGTTAGAAACTCAAAAGTTGCTGAATCTATAGACTTTCCTTTTGACATGATTTTTTTTCCTTTTTCACTAGAGAACAGCCAGTGGGACCAGAAGAAAAGGGAAGATTTAGCAGTTTTATTTTTGGAATGATTTAATTTTCTTGAAGTTTCTGATTTATAGGGATGATATGGCTTGAAATTCCATAGTGCTCCTAAAAGGATCTTGTGAAAATACGGACAACCTCAATTTTCTGTCCATTGTGAATTCATGGATAAATATATTCCTATTTTTGGTTTTAGGATATATAACTATGAGCCCTTGACACAGCTCAAGAATGTCCGAGCAAATTACTATGGAAAATATGTTGCTCTGAGAGGGACAGTGGTTCGCGTCAGTAATATAAAGCCTCTTTGTACCAAGATGGCTTTTCTTTGTGCTGCATGTGGAGAAGTTCAGAGTTTTTCTCTTCCAGATGGAAAGTATAATCTCCCAACAAAGGTGATCTTATGTTCTTTATTTATCTTGGTCTTTAAGGCAAATGTATTTATAGAAAACAGTTCCCAATATTTCTGAACAGAGCTTATTGTAATTTTAGTTCACAAATAATGAAATACTACAGGGAACAGAAAATAAAGAAGTAAACATTCCTCTATCCACTGCTTAAAATTTACATTTTGCCAGTTCCATATACATTTTTAAAGATATAAAGCATTATTGATAAAAAAAATAAATAAAAATAGTGTCTATTTTGCCCCTTGCATGTGCTGTTCCCAGTGACCATCATTATCCGGAGTTAATGTGTATCCTTTCCATTCACATTTTTATATTTTGACTTAGTAGGTGCACACATCAAGTTTTCTTTATTCTGCTGTTTGAAAGTGTTCCTTTTTTTCTTTACACTTTCCTTAAACTAGATTTTTAAAATCATAAAAAGGTACTTTTTAAAACCAAGAAAATAATGTAGCTAACATCTGTATACCCATTATGAGTTGGCAAATATTAATATTTTATGGTTTTAGCTCATTTTTTCTCTACAAGAATAGTATTACAGTTAAAGTGTAAGTCTGTCTGTTCCTCTCTCCAGTTCCATTCCCTTTGTTCCATTCTTAGAGGCAGCCACTTTCTGAAATTGGCATGTAGTCTTCAAGTCAACATTTTCTTTTCTTTATTTTAAAGTTGATTTAGAGAGAGAAAAATAACAATTTGTTGTTCCACTTATTTATGCACTCTTGTATGTGCCTGACTAGCAATCAAACCTGCAACGTTGGCATATAAGGATGATGTTCTAAACAACTGAGCTACCCAACCAGGGCCAAAGTCAACATTTTCATATTTGGCTATATATGTAGGGGGTGTTTTCTTGTGTGTATTCACATAAGTGGTATATTGAATGTCATATTCTGTAACTTTTTGGTTCGTGTGCTTTGGAGTTCTTTTTTTTTTGTTTTGTTAATCCTCACCTGAGAATATTTTTTCCATTTCTTTTCAGAGGTAGTAGAAGGGAGGTAGGGAATAGGGGAGAGAGATAAATATCAATTGGTTGCCTCCTGCACGTGCTCTGACCAGGTTAGGGAGCAAACCAGCAACCAAGGTTTGTGCCCTTGAATTAGAATCAAATCCATGATCTTTAGGTGTACAGGCCAACACTAACCACTTAGCAACACCAGCCAGGGCAATTCTGCCTATCTTGATACACATCTAATTCATTTTTACTGTTGTGGAGTATTTCATTAAATGAACAGCTACTAATTATCTATTCTAGTGAACATTTGTGTTGTTTCCATGCTGTAGAGAACATTCTTGTACATGTCTCCTTAACAAAGAAATTTCTCAGTTACAGGATACGCTTATTTTTAACTTTATTAGATGTTGCCAAATTACTTTCCAGAGTATTGGTCCCAACTTACATCCCTATTAGTAGTGTTAAGCAATTGGCATTTTCTCATATTTTCATTAACACTTGGTGTTATTAGGCTTTTTAATGTTGGCCAATGTTATGGGTGTGAAATAGAATTTCATTTTCAATATGAATTGCTCAGATTTTTGTTATAGTTGAGTATCTTTATTGGCCATTCATCTGTATTCTTTTTTTTTTTTTTTTAAAGATTAAAAAATAATTATTTTTAGAGAGAGGGGAAGGGAGGGGGAGAGAAAAACATTGATTGGCTGCCTCCTATACACTCCCTACAGGGGTTTGGGCCCTGAACCCAGGCATGTGCTCTGACCAGGAATTGTACTGGAAACCTTTGGTATATGTGACAATGCCCAATCAACTGAGCCACACTGGCCAGGATTCATTTTTATTCTTTACTGAATTTTATGTTTATATCTTCTATTCATTTTTCTGTTTATACATAAGTTCCTTTCTTATCTGCAAGAGATTCATTCCAAGACTCCCATAGATGCCTGAAATGGCAGAGTACTGAACCCTATATATACTACATTTTTCCCTACATGTACATAACTTTTACGTAAAGGAAACACTTTGTTTTCTCTGGCATATCCAAATTGCCAGCATCACTGCTCTTGTACTTTGGAGCCATAATTAAGTAACATATGGGTAACTTGAACATAAGCACTGTGATGCTGAGACAGTTGATCTGATAACCCAGACAGCTACTAAGTGACTAAAAGGTGGGGAGTGTATGCAGCATGGATATGTTAGACAAAGGGATGATTCATGTTCTGGGAGGGGCAGAGTGGGATGGTGCGAGATTTCATCATGCTACTCAGATCAGCACACAATTTGAAACATAAAATTGTTTATTTCTGGAATTTAAATCTTTATTTTTTTTATTTAGATCTTTCATCTATCCAGAATTTATTTTGTCAGTGGCAAAAAGCTAAAGTTCTAATATTCTTTTAGATGAAAAGTCAGTTGTCAACAATGATTAATTAAGGCCTCTATTTATTCCTGCTTCTCTGTAGTATACCGTGTTCCTGTAGACATGCAATTCTGTTTCATTTCCTTTCTCAACTCTTTATGATCTTATTTACATTGATCTTATTAAAACTTTTGATAAGGTAGTTAGATTTTCCATATCTGTTGTTCTTTTCCAGAGTTGCCTTTACCATCCTTGGACTTTAATAAATTTTATATTTATTATACATTTACTCAAATTGGAATTCCTAAGGCTTATTTCTCTTATAGGAAGAATAAGGTGTGTTAGATTCAGCTATTGGTTCTGAATAATCAGAGTTGTTGATAAATTGGTGTCATCCAATGTTTGGGCTTAAATTTCAGACAGTGCCTTAGAGACCAGAATTAAGTCCTCATTTAATATATTTCTTATTGATGTCAGAGAGGAAGAGAGAGAGAGAGAAACATCAAAATGATGAGAGACAATCATTGATCAGCTGCCTCTTGCATGCCCCACACTGGGGATCAAGCATGCAACCTGGGCATGTACCCTGACTGGGAATCTAACTGTGATCTACTGATTCATGGGTCAGTGCTCAAACACTGAGCCACACCAACCAAGCTAAATCCTTATTTAAATCAGGTATTTTTTTGGTAAAGTGTATTTGGTCAGGATATTTTTGTGCTCTCTAACATAGTGGATCATAACACTGATTCATAAGATGTGTATCAAGAGGTCCGGCGTGTGTCTAAAATTCAGTTAACTGAAATGATCAGAAAGATGTTTTTTTCAAGTGATCTCTGTTCCAGTCACTATTGCTGCATAACAGATCATCCTAAAACTTAGTGGTTCAAAATAACAATAATCATTTTATCATTTCTCCAGGTTTCTGTGGGTAGTTCAGGCTCTTGATCTCTCATGTAATTGTAGTCAGATGGTCGCTGGAGCTGGAACAGCAAGGGGTGGAGTGGCTAGGGGCTGGCCAGTGATCTCTCCTCCATATGGCTTTTCTGTGTGGGCTGATTTTGGCTTCTCTTACACAGTATGACAACTCAGGACATGGAGGCTGTTCATATGGCTGCTGATTGCTTTAAGAAGTCCAGCTGATAGGCAGAAATGACTTTGTCTCTTTTTAGCTAGCCTCAGAAGTCAGGGGGCATCAGTTCTCTCATATTCCATTGGTTACAGAGTGAGTCACAAGCCTGACCAGATTCCAAAAAGGGGAGATTAGACTACATTTCTTGATAGGGGAGTGGCAAAGTTGTTTAAAGCCTTATGGGGAGATTTTATTGCAACCATATTTGGAAAATACAGTCTGCCACAATCTCTGAATTTATAAATGCACCTTGAAGTCTACTCTGCAAACAAGTGATGTATGAAAACTTGAACACAACTTATTCATTTGTTATTTATCATAACACACAGGAATGTATGTTATGATAAACAGTGCAAAAGGAGGCTAGTTAGGAGAGCTGGTGATTAAAAAACCCAGGAAAGGCTTTTGAAAAGGGAAAGATTGAGGCTGAGTATGTGAGACCATATGCGAGAGTGCATTCAGGATCAGGAGACTGCCTGGATAGAGCTTAGGGAGAGAAACATTTTAGGGTGAGGAACTTTGCATATCCCCAACAGAAAGAGTAAAAGCAGTGATCAAGAGGGACCAGCTGAAAAGTTGGCTGGTCCCACAAAAGCTTGTGATACAGAATCTGTGCAGAAGGAAATAGGAAAACATTGAAGCTCTTACTGCATTTTCCATTCTGATAATTTTTTTTTTAAATCCTCACTTGAGGATATGTTTTAATTGATTTTAGACAGGAAGGGAAAGAGAGGAACATCAGTGTGAGAGAAACATGGATCTATTGATTGAACCTGAAATCCAGGTATGTGCCTTGATCGGGAATCCAACCCACAACCTTCTGGTGTATAATACAGTGCTCCAACCAACTGAACCACCTGGCCAGAGGCAACAGCACTTTTAAAACAATATTAAATAAAAACTTGAAATGTGATTGTACTGTATCAAAATGTGAATATGAATCTTGTTGCAGTGTCTTGTGCCTACATGTCGAGGGAAATCATTTACTGCTCTCCCTAGCTCTCCTCTCACAGTGACGATGGACTGGCAGTCAATCAAGTAAGCAATCACACCATTTAATAAAAGGCAGTTTTATGATATTTCAATTGCAAAGATTATAATTTTCCCATATACTACTAAAGGTGCAGTACACAAAATTTGTGCACTCGGGGGTGGGGGGGTCCCTCAGCCCGGCTTGCACCCTCTGGCAATCCAGGAGACCTTAAGGAAGGTCCAACTGATGGTATAGGCCTGAGTGGGCCTAAATTGTCAATCAGACTTCCTTAGCTCTGCCATGGATGTGGGAGAGGCTTCTGCCACTGTGGCTGCGCTCACCAGCCGTGAGCCGGGCTTCTGGCTTCTGGCTTAGTGGTGTTCCCCCTTCATTGAGTGTCTTCCCCCTTGGTGGTCAGTGTGTGTCATAGCGACTGGTCCTTCTGCCATTTGGTCGATTTGCATATTAGTGTTTTATTATATAGATGATTCTTATTTGTATACATTGATAAAGTGTACAGTAAAAGGCTTAATTAGGAGTTTGTGTTGAAGTGATAATTTTCTTTATTCAAAATTTGTTCTCTATTGGATATCAGGATTTGATTTGCAAGTATTATGTCCTTTTTCTACTGAGAAATAGTTCATGGTATTTCTCACTTATGTGACTCATTGAACTGGATGTAGACCATAAACAAAACTATATAATTTCCATAATGAGCTGTGACAAAAACAATACTGTTTTGAAAGTTTAAAATAAAGAATTTCTTAGAAATGGGCATGTTTTATGTTCTTAATAATCCATGAGGCATTTTAATATAGTTTTTTTTTAAAGCTGTTTTTTTAAAACAAGTCAAATAGAATGTGTGTGTGTGTGTGTGTGTGTGTGTGTGTAACAATTTATTTTGTTTTTCTAGCTATAGTTGCATAACTATATCCTAAATATAAAATAATAGCTAGTTTTGAAATTAGAATGCTCTCTCAGAAAACCTGGCTAAAACAGGAGAAGAGGCTTGTGTTTCCCCAGCAATGGAGGAAGTCAAGTTCCTGGCCTGCCCTGGCCTTCTCTGAAAGCTACAAAGTTTCAATTATAGAAGATAAATAAATCCCAGATACTAGGGCCTCCACTTTGGTCGCCAGGGGAGCATTCTAACACTGATTCATAAGAGAATCAGTGTTAGAATCAGTTGCTGCATAACAGATCATCCTAAAACTTAGTGTAAATAAATCCCAGATACTAGGGCCTCCACTTTGGTCGCCAGGGGAGCATTCTCCACTAGGGCGACCAAAGTGGAGGCCCTAGTATCTGGGATTTATTAACACTGATTCTCTTATGAATCAGTGTTAGAATGCTCTCTCAGAAAACCTGGCTAAAACCTGGCTAAAACTAGAATCTAGGGGAAAAGTGAGGTAGATTGCTACTACCTTTACCCACTTCTGCCCTGTAAAAATCAAGATCAACATATGTAATAATTGTTCTCTATGCTGAGATATTTACAAATACTCTATTTTATAAAAGAGGAAATGTTTAAGACTCCTCCTGATTGTATCTCTGGTGAGTGGGGGAGCCTGGTATCCAGCCCAAGTTTACAGTACTTTCACCGTTGAAGGGGGTAATGAGGGCTTCAGACGCACTAAAAGGGCCACAATAGGATATATATTTAGAAGACCCAAGGTGATTTAATTATTTGAACAAAATCTCTGTTTTCAGGTAAAAATAGCAGAAGGAAAATAAGCTTAAATATTTTCAATGGATTTTTTCTCACTTTAAAAAGTATTTTCAATTACAATTAACATACAGTATTATATTAGTTTCAGGTGTACAATGTAATGACTAGACATTTATATAACTTACAGAGGCCTGGTGCACGAAATTCGTGCATGGGGGTGTGTGTCCCTCCGCCCAGCCTGCATCCTCTCCAATCTGGGACCCCTTGAGGAATGTCCAACTGCCCGTTTAGGCAAAACAGGCAGTCAGACATCCTTCTCACAATACAGAACTGCTGGCTCCCAACTGCTTGCCTGTCTGCCTTCCTAATTGCCCCTAACCACTTCTTCCTGCTAGCCTGTTCACCCCCTAACCACTCCTCTGCCAATCTTTCTGATTGCCCCTAACTGCCCTCCCCTGCAGGCCTGGTCACCCCTAACTGCCCTCCCTGCAGGCCTGGTTCCTCCCCCCAACTGCTCTCCCCTGCAGGCCTGGGTCCCCTCCCCCCCTGCCCTTCCTTGCAGGCCTGGTTCCTCTCCCCAACTGCTCTCCCCTGCAGGCCTGGGTCCCCTCCCCCCCTGCCCTTCCTTGCAGGCCCAGTCGCCCCCAACTCCCCTCTGCTGGCCTGGTCACCCCTAACTGCCCTCCCCTGCTGGCCTGGTCACCCCTAACTGCCCTCCCCTGCAGGCTTGATCACCCCCAACTGCCCTCCCTTGCAGGCCTGGTCCCTCCTAACTGTCCTTCCCTGCTGAGCTGACCCCTCCCAATTACCCTCCCCTGCTGGCCATCTTGTGGCAGCCATCTTGGGTCCACCTGGGGGCAGCCATCTTGTGTGTGAGAGTGATGGTCAATTTTCATATTACTCTCTTACTAGATAGAGCAGTGGTCGGCAAACTCATTAGTCAATAGAGCAGCAATCAGTGGCTTGCAAGCTGCATGTGGCTTGCAAGCTGCAGTTTGCTGACCCCTGGGATAGAGGCCTGGTGCATGGGTGGGGGCCAGTTGGTTTTCCCTGAAGGGTGTCCTGGATTGGTCTGGGGCTGCCTGGGCAAGGAGGCTGTGGTGGTTTGCAGGCTGGCCATGCCCCCTGGCGACCAAAGTGGAGGCCCTAGTATCTGGGATTTATTTATCTTCTATAATTGAAACTTTGTAGCTTTCAGAGAAGGCCAGGGCAGGCCAGGAACTTGACTTCCTCCATTGCCAGGGAAACCCAAGCCTCCTGATCATTCTGGCCATAGCCATTTCTGTTAGGATTTATTTATCTTTTATAATTAAAACTTTGTAGCCTTCAGCGGAGGCCTGGGCTGGCCAGGGTGTGCAGGAAGCTTGGCTTCCTCCATTGCTGGGGAAACCCAAGCCTCTTGCTCGCTCTGTAGCTATAGCCACCTTGGTTGGGTTAATTTGCATACTCACTCCTGATTGGCTGGTGGGCGTGGCTTATGGATGTCGCAGAAGTGTGGTCAATTTGCATATTACTCTTTTACTAGATAGGATTTAGTGCTCACACCTGTAAGTCCATATTTTAACTGAATTTAAATAGTGACCTCCTGATATTAGGAAATCACATGTGGGGTATAAAACATTGGCTTCCACATTTTTGTAACTTTTTCCTGTGTAGTATGTTGTGGACATCATTTTGTTTTTGTCCATCAATACTTTCCCATTTACTGTTTTCTAAAATTTAGTATCTCTTGACACACACCCTAAAA
Source organism: Lasiurus cinereus (assembly GCA_011751065.1). Taxonomy (NCBI): domain Eukaryota; kingdom Metazoa; phylum Chordata; class Mammalia; order Chiroptera; family Vespertilionidae; genus Lasiurus; species Lasiurus cinereus. Next base: position 28,070,485 of record JAAGEH010000006.1, on the reverse strand, counting down.
TTTATCTTTACTCTCTTAGTGAGTGTAATTTGGGGTGGACATTTTGGAGGGAAGGTGACAAATGCACATGCTCATCCTGCCATCCCATCCTTAACTGCAGATTGCTGAAGTAATTTTAGATACATCATTGAACGTTTTAAAAAAATTTTTAAAAACTAATGGGTCTTTTATCTAGCTCAGCACTATGTGGACGCTGACTAATTAATATTTGGAAGAAATAGCCCAAAGTCAGTATGTGTACTCACTGAAAATTGCTTACCTATTTAGAATCCAGGAGCTGATGTCTGATGATCAGCGAGAAGCAGGTCGGATTCCACGTACGATAGAATGTGAACTTGTTTATGATCTTGTGGATAGCTGTGTTCCAGGAGACACAGTAACCATTACTGGAGTTGTCAAAGTCTCAAATGCTGAAGAAGGTGTGGTATAACTCTTTCATCGTTTGTATTGTCCCTCAGTAATTTGTTAATGTTTGTCTTTTTTAAAAGTACTTCTCATTCTCCATTAGAGAGTTTCTTGTACTTATTTCTTACACTAGAGGCCTGATGCATAAAATTTGTGCAAGGGGCTCAGCCCTTGCAGCCTCAGCAGCCTCACAGCTCTGCGGCCCTGCCTCCCCATTGTTCCAGAGGGTCATTCCTCCATCAGGTCTAATTAGCATATTAAGCTCTTTATTATATAGGACTAGAGGCCTGGTGCATGAAATTTGTGCATGGGGAGGAGGATGTCCCTCAACCTCGTACCCTTGGGGGGTAGTCAGACATCTCTCTTACAACCTGGCACTGCTGGCTCCTAACCACTCACCTGCCTGCCTGCCTGATTGCTCCTAATTGTCCCATAATTGCTCCCCTGCCAGCCTGATCGCCCACAACTGCCCTCCCCTGCCAGGACCCACCTCCTCCATGCGAGGCAGCAGAGACACTGGGACCAGCCTTGCCGTGCAGAGCCACGGGACCCCCCAGACTTCACTGTGTGGAGTGACCACCAGGCCCCGCCTCTGTTTTGTGGCCATCTTGTGACCACGTGGCACGAGGCTATTGTACAATGCCACTGAGGCGTTTATTATATAGGATAGGTGAAACTTTCCCTCTAAAGAAAGGTTTATTTGTAGTTCATTGTGCCTTTCTTATACATCTACAGTATACTTGAATTTTTGTAGGGAAAATGAAAATACCAATTATTACATTTCATACTTTGAAATTTATAGGTTCTCGGAATAAGAATGACAAATGTATGTTCCTTTTATACATCGAAGCAAATTCTGTTAGCAATAGCAAAGGACAGAAATCAAAGGCTTCTGAGGAGGGGTGTAAACATGGAGCATTGCTAGAGTTCTCACTTAAAGACCTTTACGCTATCCAAGAGATTCAAGCTGAAGAGAACCTGTTCAAACTCATTGTCAAGTATGTATGACCCTACTTGAAACTTGATTTTGTATGTGCATGTTGGGCTGTTCTTGGCTGCAAGTAACAAAAAATTAGTCAAAATGGTTGCAATATAGAGTTCACCAGCTAATTGCCCATTTTTGTTTGACACATGAGCTTAAAATGGTTTTTACTTTTTTTTTTTTTAAGATTTTTAAAATGCATCGAGAGAGAGAGAGAGAGAGAGAGAGAGAGAGAGAGAGAGAGAGAGAAAGAGAGAAAGAAAGAGAAACATCTATCATCTTCCTCCTGCACACCACCTATACTGGGGATCAAGCCCACAATCTCAGGCATGTGCCCTGACCCAGAATGGAACCCAGTAACCTTCTGGTACTCAGAATGACACCCAACCACTGAGTCACACCAGCCAGAGCTATTTTTACATTTTTTAATGGCTGAAAAAGAAAATTATATGAAATTCAGATTTTGCTGCCTATAAATAAACTTTTATTGAAATACAGCCATACTCATTCAGAAGAATTCAGAGTTGAGACAGAGAACAAATGGGTCACAAATGCTACTGTCTGGTCTCCTTCAGAAAAGTTTGCTGACCTCTAGTGTAAGTACTAAAGAAAAGTTATTCAGAGAATGATGGGACAGTGAATTCCAGAGTTATTTCAGTTAGTTGCATGTAGGGTTTTCTTATTTTTACTTTTAAAACTAAGAAAGAGATTCACATAGAAGTTACTTACATTGGATTGTTTCCTTGTTATTGCCATACAATAGAGAAGAAGCAAAGAGAAGGTATCCTGTTTAAGCCAACTATTTCTGGTGTGGTCTGAGGGGGCATGTTACCTAATTTTTCCTTAATTTTTATGAAAATAATACTTGTCTAAGAAAGTTGTTCTGAAGATTAAATGAAATTTTGTGTAACCTAACAATGCTGTTATTTTAAGACTTTTTTGACAATTTTTTTGGATAGTTTTGAAAAATAGGGGAAAATGAGGCAGAATAATAGCTATGTCTAAGAGAGATAAAGAATTCAGGTTTTGAATTGCATTATAGTATTAGAAAATTGATCTAGACTTTGGGCGCTAGGTGAATTTGACACTTTTTCCTCCCTTTAATATGTTAATTAGATGACTAAGAAAAGTATGGAGTTCTTCAGGGGTTCTTTGTTTTTAAACTCTCAGAGACTTCCCAACTTCCCTGAGAGAGAGCTAGGGTTGAAGGTTTGATCTAGTGAGAAGTGAAGGTGTGGTTAGTGGTCTATAACAGGATCTGAGGAGCTACCTAGTTGAAGATCAGAACATTTCTTTTTTTTGTTTCTCTCATCAGTTATAAATAAAAATGAACATGTGGCCCTAGTCTGTTTGGCTTAGTGGACAGAGAGTAGGCCTGCAGACTGAAGAGTCCTGAGTTTGATTTTGGTCACGGGCACATGCCTGGGTTTCGGGCATCATTGATCCCTGGTAGGAGGCTGCTCAGGAGGCAACCAACTGATTATTCTCTCATCTTTGATGTTTCTGTCTCTTTCTCTCCCTCTCCCTTCTTCTCTGAAATCTATAAAAATATGTTAAAAAGAAAATGAACATACATACTAGTAGTGGTCCTTCTTTTGAAATGTACGTACAAAAGAAAGTAGTATGAAAAACAAAGGTTTTCACTCTGGCTGGTTTCACTAAGTGGTTAGAATGTCAGCTGGCAGACTGAAGGGTCTTGGGTTCGATTCTTAGTCAAGTGCACATATCTTCATTGTAAGTTCCTTAGCCCCAGTATGGGGGAGTGCAGCCAATCAGTCTTTCCCTCCCTCTCTCTCACTCCCTTCCACACTCTCTAGAAATCAATGGAAAAAATATCTCGGGTAAGGATTAAAAAAAGAACACACAAAAAACAAAAACTAGCATTTTCTTATCATGGTTTACTTTTTTTTTTTTTAACCTTTTAGTTCTAAGTTTGTGATTTTGGCATCAAAACTAGATATTTTAAATTTTGAAATTTTAAAAATTTTTATTTTTTAATTTTATTTTTTAAAATATATTTTTATTGATTTCAGAGAGGAAGAGAGAGATAGAAACATCAGTGATGAGAGAGACTCATTGATTGGTTGCTTCCTGCACACCCCACACTGGGGATCAAGCCCATAATGCACGCATGTGCCCTGACCAGGAATCAAACCCGGGACCTCTTGGTGCATGGGATGACGCTCAATCCACTGAGCCACCACAGCCGGGCTAGATTTTTCTTTTGTTAATCTTGCAGGGGTTGGCCAACTAGGCAGAGAAGGCTTGTTTTGTATATAAAGTTTTATTAGAACACGGTCCCACCCATTCATTTACAGATTGTTGTTGGTTGATGGTTGCTTTCACACAAGTTAAATAGTTGTATCCAAGATAATACAACTGAAAATATTTACTTTATGGCCATTTAAGAAAAAGGGCCAGATTAACAAATGGAGGACAATTGAAAGGAGGATGGAAAAGACAGTAGAAGGTTATGTTTTAGTTTAGATTTCTTTAGAAGCAATGATATTATTTGGGAAGCAGTTTATTTGGGAGGTGATTCCCAAATAAACTGGTGGGCTGGGAAGCGAGACTTTAGAAAGGATGGCAGTCAGTATATGGTGCTGTGCCTCAATGAACAGGTTATTACTAGCATCCAAGGCTTACTCCTCCTGAGGCTTCTGGGGTGTAGAACTCAGTATTTTTCCATCTAGGATTCTGGGTTTGGAGCTGCTCCTGGGAATATTAGGTAACCCAGCACTCTAGTTTGCCCAGCCTGTCTGCAGCCAGAGAAAGCCCTTTAACAGACAGGTGCGGGTGTGTGGTAGGAAGCCAGCAGTGATTATGCAAGAGCATGCTAGTCAGTAGTGCCAAGGGATATGGCAGGACCCCGACATTCGTGTTTACATATAGTAAAAGGGATAATGATTCACTGTTTACTCTTGAGTATATCTCTTCCATCTGGTTTGGTGTTTTTTTTTTTTAATTTCTTGTTTGCACAGTAAGTAAATATAAATATATTTCCTTATATTCATATATGATTTTATGTGTTCTAATCATTTGACTTGAACTGAAAAAATGAAATTTCATCTAGTCTTAAAATGTGTATGCAGTTCACCTTTTTGTCTCCTTTCAGTTACTTGGCTGCCCAAGTCTGAAGATGTATATTCACATAAAATACAAAATAATTCATACCCTAAAGTGGAAGACCATGATTATGGTGCATTTTAAAGGCTAGTAATATAAAATGATCAATAGTATACTTGGTTATTTAAAATACTTTACAAGTATCCTTCTTTACTCTGGCACAATATTTAAGCATTTTTCCCTTTATTCATTAATCAAGAATTTTGAGAAATTTATTGAACATTAGTATAACATGTATTGAGTTGTTTGGGGGAGGGGTACATTTTTATTATCTTTTTTTTTTTTTTTATAAAATCTGTAGTAAGTTAAGCAAACTTCAAAGATCTTATAATAGATCAATGAAGAGGAAGTTAGAATTTATGAGTTGTATTCTGTTTTTCAGCTCACTTTGTCCTGTCATTTTTGGTCATGAAGTAAGTATTTTATTTCATCTTTGCTTTAAAAAATATATAAAGTTGGCAAAAGTCCTATACAATAAAGAGATAATATGCTAATTAGACTAGATGGTGGAATGACTTTCCAGAACAACCTTGTGGAACAACCAGTGGGCGGGGCCATGAGGCAGATTTTATTAAAAAATAGCTAACTTCTCCCCAGTTGCTCATATATATATATTTTTTTTAATTGAATTTTTTATAGAGAGGAAGGAAGAGGGATAGAGAGTTAGAAACATAGATGAGAGAGAAATATCGATCAACTGCCTCCTGCACAATACCTACTGGGTATGTGCTCGCAATCAAGGTACATGCCCTTGACTGGAATTGAACCTGGGACCCTTGAGTCCACAGGCCAACACTCTATCCACTGAGCCAAACCAGTCAGAGTGCAGTTGTTCATATTTTAATATGAGTCATTATTCTCATAAATGTTGTGACGGGAAAACTATAGCCCCTTGTAGGAGAAAGCTACTTACCAATTAGAGTTAATAGGATGGGCTTCCTTTAAACTGACTCTGGACAGTTAAAGTAGAAACTAATAAATATTTCTTAGTTTTGTGGCATGAATTCATGCCTTACAAGGTACGTTATGAACTTTGAAAATACTGCTCTGATTTTATATGCTTTCTACTTCTTGCTTTTTAAATCATATATATTATAATAGTTCATATTAGACTTGCTTTTCTTAGAAAAGTTCAATCATGTTTTAAAAGAAAATACCTAAACAAATAAATGTTGTAAACATAAGAGTAGTGTCCCGGGAGGAACCAAGATGGCGGCATAGGTAAACACCTACACTGCTGCCTCGCACAACAATTTCAAAACTACAACTAAAAGATAGAACAGACATCATCCAGAACCACAGGAAGGCTGGCTGAGTGGAAATTCTAAAACTACAAGGAAAAAGAGGGGCTCACAGAGACCCAGAAGAGCTACAAAAAGCTGAGGTACGGAGATGCGCGCGTGGAGAGAGTGGATGCCGGAGTACCTGGCTAGCTTTCTCTGGCGGGAGACTCCCAAGGACATTGAACCCCTTATCCTACGACACTAAACCCCAGGTCCAGCCAAAACTCACACTGTGGGGAGTTTGGACTGTGAAAAGGGAGAAGTACATGGAAATTTGGGGGAGTAGGCAGGAGGGCAGAAGTCGGGCGGCACGCACAGCACTGCGCACAGAAAACCGACTGCTGATTGTGCCATTGGCTTTCACAAGAGGGCGGGAGACAGAGCATCGCAACTGTGTCATTTGTAACTCCACTAAACCCCAGATTCGGGCGAAACCCTGGGGACCCAGATTCATAAGGTCCTGGAGCCCAGGGGAGACGGAAAGGCAGCAGTTTAGTGGCACTGCGAGAGCGTGCGCACAGGGACCACTCCAGCGATTACCCAGTCACGTGAGACTCGGGCCGTGGAGGGCGGGGCCGACTGGAAAGCAAGGCGGTCCCTTAAGCCCTGAGACTCCACCCATCCCAAACTCAGCAGAGAGGCTTTTGCAGTTTTGCAAATCTGGTATCATAAGGCTGAATCCAACACAGAAGTTCTCCCAGCATAGTGAAAATGCCGAGACAAGGGAAGAGATCACAAACAAAAGAAATAGAGGAAAACAAACGACTGGATATAGAGTTCAAAACCACGCTTATTAGGTTTTTCAAGAATATCCTAGAAAAGTTGGATAAAGTTAGTGAGACCCAAGAGGAGATGAAAAAGAACCAACTAGAGATGGAAAAGAACCAACTAGAAATTAAACATACACTGACTGAAATAAAAAATATACAGAGACATAACAGCAGACTAGAGGAAGGCAAGAATCAAGTCAAAAATTTGAAATATAAAGAATCAGAAAACACTCAACTGGAAAAGCAAGAAGAAAAAAGAATCCAAAAATGTGAAAATAATGTAAGGAGCCTCTGGGACAGCTTCAAGCGTACCAACATCAGAATTGTGGGGGTGCCAGAAGAAGAGAGAGAGCAAGATACTGAAAATCTACTTAAAGAAATAATGACTGAAAACTTCCCAAATCTGGTAAAAGAAATAGACTTACAAGTCCAGGAACCACACAGAACCCCATATAAAAGGAATCCAAAGAGAACTATACCAAGACACATCATAATTAAAATACCAAGAGCAAAAGACAAAGAGAGAATATTAAAAGCAGCAAGAGAAAAACAGTTCATTACCTATAAGGGAGCACCTATATGACTGTCAGTTGATTTCTCAACAGAAACAATGCAGGCTAGACTGGAGTGGCAAGAAATACTCAACGTGATGAATAGCAAGAACCTACAACCAAGAATACTCTATCCAGCAAAGCTATCATTCAGAATTGAAGGGCAGATAAAGAGCTTCACAGATAAGAAAAAGCTAAAGGAGTTCTTCAACTCCAAACCCCTATTATATGAAATGCTGAAAGATATTCTTTAAGAAGAGGAAGAAGAGCCAAAACCGGTTTAGCTCTGTGGACTAAAGGGTCCCAGGTTCGATTCCGGTCAAGGGTATGTACCTTGTTTGTGGGTGCATCCCCAGTAAGGGGCGTGCAAGAGCCAGCTGATCGATGTCTCTTTCATGGATGTTTCTAACTCTCTGTCCCTCTCCCTCTCTGTAAAAAATCAATAAAATATACTTTAAAAAAATAGTAGAGGAATAAAAAGGTAAAAGGTAAAAAAATTATGAACAATAAATACATATCTATCAACAAGTGAATCTAAAAATTAAGTGAATTAAAAATTTGATCAACAGAATCACCTGGTGAATATATAATAGAATCAGGAGCACAGAAAGGGAGTGGACTGATAATTCTCAGGGGAAAAGGTGTGAGGGGTGAACAGGGAGAGACTGGACAAAAATCATACACCTATGGATGAGGTCAACAGGAGGGAGGTGAGGGTAGAGGGAGGGTGGGAGCCGGGTGGAGGGGAGCTATGGAGGGGAAAAATGAGAAACAAATGTAATAATCCGAATAATAAAGATTAAAAAAAAAAGTGTCCCTTTTGCTAGTCATCTTTATATATATTTTTTTTTTCTTTCACATTTGAGCTTGTTAAAGCAGGGTTGGCATTAGCACTCTTTGGAGGAAGCCAGAAATACGCAGATGACAAAAACAGAATTCCAATTCGGGGAGATCCACATGTGCTTATTGTTGGAGATCCAGGCTTGGGAAAGAGTCAGATGCTACAGGTAAGATTATATGTAGGATGCTACAAATAATCAGTTAATATTTAACCTTTCGCTTACTATACACATGAATAATTCACAAATGAATTTGCTCAAAGCATGTCTTGTTTGTGTTCCAGAAGATATAGTTTGTCTGGTGATATAAGTGAATTGGGGTTTGTCTGAGTAATATGTAACTTGTATCTGACCATCTTTTAAAATTGAACCAGTCTTCTGTCTCACAGGCTGCATAGGCATGCTGGTCTGTTGAGATATCAACTGTTGTAAAACATAAGCCATTTCCCAAACCCCTTTTTTGTATTCAATATTTTTTTTTTTGCTAGTCTTTACTGTTTAAAAAATAAAGCAGAGTCACCCATTCTCTCTTCACAGAGCTACATAAACAGTGTATTGGGCTTTAAGAATAATCAGGTGCCCATTGCTGCCCCGGTTGCAAGGCTGATGGGATCCCTTAGAGTTTAGGAGATTCAGGCCTGCTCCTGGGAGGGAGAGTGCATGCTAGGTCCTTTGTCTTGAGGCTTTTATCTCTCCTGCAGGTGTGAATTTTAGGGGAAGACTCCAGGGAGAGTTTCAACAGAATATTCATCAGTAGGTGTGCTCTTTCAGGATCATGGTCTTCACTGATTGGTCAGCAATAGGCAGTGGAAGTTCATCCCAGGCAAATCCCCTCAACCTATCCCTAAAAGCCCCCTTTTCTCTGACTTCTTAGTGAGCCACAGCAGAACAGCCTAGGCTCATTTTCCTAGCTCATCCTTGTTTCGCTGTTCCCAGCTTTAATAAACGTTTTCTAAAATAAAATAAAAATTTTTTTAATAATCAGGTAAAGGAAAGAGTTCTTTGGAATACATTTTAACTACCTCTGAGTCCAAAACAAATCAGTTTCTGTGGCCAATCTATTGGTCCTCAGGAAATTTCTGCTTTTGTCAACCCTTCAGGGACTTATGATGGCCCTAGAGGGTGCTGTTTGTGGTTTTCTTGGAGTGACATCTGGTAAGCAGCCATACTGTCCTTTCTAAAAATGCTCATGTTGTTCATCCATACCTCCTATCCCCATGTGGAAAAATGTGACCAGACCAGGGGCTCTGTGGATTTTTGGTAAATTGTAGTTCAAGGACTACTGAATCATGTTTGGTGCTCTTTGAAAATATTGTGGTCTGCCTCAAGTGGATTGAATTAAGAGTCTCTGAGTTATGGTCCCATTATTCTATATAATAAAGAGGTAATATGCTAATGGTCATCACGCCGTAACATTCGATCAGCAGGAGGCAGCTTCCACAGCAGGCACATGCAAGTGGGCGGGGCTACATGCTCTGCAAAGCACTCATGGATGGCAGGAACTTGACACTGTGTCCTTCCGTGAGGCTCAGGCAACTTGCAATGGTGGCTGCTGCTACCCAGGGCCCGAGGCTTAGGCCAAATCACGGTGGCTGCGAGGGCCAAGGCCTAGGTAGCTGTGTGGCTGGCAGTAGCAGCAGCAGAGGCTTGATGGGGGCATTGCCTTCCCCTGATTGCTGGATCGCCTCCCACAGAGGGAGGCCAGAGGCAGCAGCATCAAGGGGGTGAAGGGTCAGCCACAGGAATGGGTCTAAGCCATCAGTAGGACATCCCCTGACAGCTCCCAGACTGAGAGAGGGAGGCTAGGCTGAGGGAACCCCCTCCAGTGCACAAATTTTTATGCACCCGGCCTCTAGTCTACATAAATGATTCTGATGTGCAGGCAGTATTGAGAACTGCTTGGATCTCATCATATACTGTAAACCCATTGTCCTTCACATCAGATGATTCTTTATTTCTTGGGGTTATGTGTAAAACCAGTCATTTAATTTTTTAATCTGCCTTGACCAATTTGGCTCAGTGGATAGAGCGTCGGCCTGCAAACTGAATGGTTCCAGATTTGATTGCAATTAAGGGCATGTACCTTGGTTAGGGGCACATCCCAATAGGCAGTATGCAGGAGGCAGCTGATCGATGTTTCTCTCTCATCGATATATCTAACTCTATCCCTCTCCTTTTCTCTCTGTAAAAAATTAATAAAATGTATTTAAATTTTTTTTTAATCATTTATTAAGTTTCAATATTTTTTTTCTTTTGCCTAACTGGGCACATATATTTTTAATTTTGTACCAAGCCTTTGCCACAAGCCTGGCACAGAGCACAGAGTTCCTACCCAGAATTTGGATATAAAAGGTAAACATGGGGATCCAGATTGTTATACTTTCTTTTCTATATTTTGTAGCATTGTGTGTGTATCATTTTTGAATTAGTATATTATAGGTGGAAGCCTGGTTTAACCTCTACAGTGTCTGATTGTCTCTGCAGATCATTTAATTTCTGTGTTTTGTTTATAGTTTATAAAATGTTATTTTTCTCTTTTTTGCTGATAAAATATGTCTTACCAGATAGATAATGGTTCCAAAATACATTAAATGGCACTGAAAATGTTTTCATTCCAAGAAATGATACTGCACATTTTTCATGTTTTTTTGGGCCTGAGAATAATGCCTTTAAAACCCCTGGCTCAATTTAAAAATAGAATCCGTAATATTAGTGGAAATTAGGTGTTGTAAATAATGGAGGGTATAAGTCTTCTAGTTCTGCTAAGCCAGGGTTTAAAAAAAAAAAATTAGGCTGTTTCCCAGAAAAAGTAAAAATGAAACTCCCATTTGACCCAATAATCCAACTTCTAGGAATATATCCCAAGAAATCAGAAACACCAGTCAGAAAAGATATATGCACCCCTATGTTCATAGCAGTACAATTTACAATAGCTAAGATTTGGAAACAACCTAAGTGCCCATTAGTTGATGAGTGGATTAGGAAACTGTGGTAGTCTACACAATGGAATACTATGCTGCAGTAAAAAAGAAGGAACTCTTACCATTTGCAACAGCATGATGGACCTGGAAAGTATCATGGCTAAGCAAAATAAGCTAGTCGGAGAAAGATAAATATCAAATGACCTCACAGATTTGTGGAATATAATGAAGATCTTAACTGATGAACAAAAATAGAGCCAGAGGGGTGGAAATCCTATAAAGAGCTAATATGCTAATTAGACCAAACAGCAGAATAACCATCTAGATGATCTTCTGGACAAAGCCGGGGCTGTGAGGGCCGAGGCAGCTGGGGCTGCAAGGGCTGAGCCCCTTGCACAAATTTTATGCATCAAGCCTCTAGTATTCTAGAATATAATAGAAATAATCCTGTTATTTGCAGATTTTTAATATTTCCTACAACTTTTGTGATACCATACTATGTTAATACAGTTTTGATAATATCATACTTAAAATACTTTTATTCTTGAAATATTAATATTTATTGCATGTAATAAGATCATTTTTCTTGAGTAATTGGTGTTAATTGCATATAATATTATTTAAAAGTTTTTCTTGAGATATTAATGTTTATTGCATATTTAAGATAGTTTTTCTTGAAATATTAAGATTTATTGCATGTAACATATTTAAAATCATTTTTCTTTAAATAAAAAAATTAGGCTAACACTAGTCAGTTACTTTGTATTTTTAATCTCCTTTTCCTCTGATCATTTAGTAAACCGTCCTATTCAGTCTAACAAATAAGGAATTACAAGTAATAAAAATAATTCTAGCTGTCATTTATAAGCTAAGGTACCATAGGTATTGGATTATGCATTGCACAAGTCCAAATTACACTGACATTGGTCTCCTGGAGTTGTACAGTACAGAGCCAAATAAAGTGGCCTTGAATTGGGCACTTACTATGTGCCAGGTACCAGATTAAGTGCCTTAACATACATGATCTCATTTATTCCTCAGGACAGTATGTGATAAAACCTAAGGAAGCTGAAGCTCTGAGAAGTTTTAGAACAACACCGATACATGGTAGAGTCAGGATTAAAACGGGTCTGCTTGACTGAAGATCCATGCTTTTAACTGTAGTGCTATTTGACTACTTTTTTGAACTGCCATTGGTTGTTTACTCAGAAGGCAGGTATCATTGAGCCATTTTATTACTTAATGTTTAAAGAAGCATTGGATCATTTGAAATTAAAATTGGTACTCAAAGTTTTGCTAGTGGAACTTGAAAATGAAGCATAAAATGGAATGTATGTTCACATGACCACAGACATCAGAATTAGGCTGCTTGGGTTTGATTGACTCCTGACTTCACACCTTCATAGCTGTGTGAGTTTACTCTCTGCAGACATGGGTTTCTGCATCAGTACACAGGGATGCAATAATACCTTCCTCTTACCATAGTGGTGAAAATTGTAAAGTTCTGGCATGTAATTAACACTTGTGAGCAATTACTATTATTTATTGTTTACTTTCTCTGATTCTCTTAAACATTTTGTTTCCTCAGGCAGTATGCAACGTTGCTCCACGTGGTGTGTATGTTTGTGGTAATACCACGACCTCCTCTGGTTTGACTGTAACTATTTCAAAAGACAATTCCTCAGGAGATTTTGCTTTGGAAGCTGGTGCCCTTGTTCTTGGTGATCAAGGTAAGAAACCAAAGATAATAATTCTGGGTTTGTTTGTGAATTTTTTAAAGCCTTTTCCTTTTTAGTCAATTTCTTTATATTTTGTTCAAGAGGCATTTGGACAGCACTGACCCAATCATGGTATTGAGAATGAGTGCCAGGAAGATTTGACTGATAGTTTGTAAGAAATCCAATTAGATCAGTGGTTCTCAACCTTCCTAATGCCGCGACCCTTTAATAGAGCTCCTCATGTGGTGGTGATCCCCAACCATAAAATTATTTCCGTTGCTAACTTATAACTGTAATTTTGCTACTGTCATCAACTGTAATGTAAATATCTGATATGTAGGATGTATTTTCATTGTTACAAATTGAACATAATTAAAGCATAGTGATTAATCACAAAAACAATATGTAATTATATACTGTGAAATATTTATTTCTAATTACAAATAAATGAAATTGCGTCTTGAATCGTGGTGTAGCATGGGTAACAGTCTTAATATAACAACAGTAAACTACATTGCTACACTTTGCTACACCGAGGAGCAATCTGTTGGTTCCTAAGACCATAGGAAATAGGTGTTTTCCAATAGTCTTAGGCGACCCCTGTGAAAGGGTCGTTTGACCCCCAAAGGGGTCGCGACCCACAGGTTGAGAACCACTGAATTAAAGCTAAGCAAGAATGAATCTTCAATTGAGCTTTGTTACCTAAATTTCTCCTTGTGATGCTTTAACCTATTCGAAAAACATGTTCCTATGAATTTGTCAGGCTATGCCCAGATTCAGGTCCAGTTAAGGTCATTTATTCCTTCTAGTTTGCCAGTGACCTCCACATTTCTAAATCCAGTACCCATGAGCCATGTTTGGTGCAGCTGATCACTGCCTCCTCTAGTAAATGCTTTATCTGCTGGTTTCCAGGATACTGCACTCTTCTGGTTTTCTTTCTTCGTTTACCTTTCCTTCTCGGTCTTTGCTTGTTCTTCATGTCTCTAACCTCTTAGGTGGTTGACACCTCAAGGTACTTAGCTTTTGTTCCTTTTTTCTTGGTCTATATTTAGCTTCATAGTAACCTTATTCTAGTCTCATGGCTTATGTATATGCTAAAAATTTCCATTTATATTTCTTCTCCCTTGAACTCCTGGCACATATAATTGCCTATGCAATATTTCTACAAATCTCTCAATCTTAACATGTCCAAAACCATGGATCCTACTCTTCCTTTTCAAATCTGTTCTTACAGTCTTCATTTCAATAAGTGACAATTCCATTCTTCTAGTTGCTCATATCAGAAGAGCATCTTTGACTTTTCTTATACTCACATCCAATCTATCAGCTAATCCTGTTGGCTATCTTCCAAATACAGCTGACCCTTGAATAACATGGTTTGAACTGCATGGGTTCACTTATAAGTGATTTTTCCCCCAATAAATACATATAGTACTGTAAATGTATTTTCCTTATTTTCTTAATAAATTTTCTTTTCTTTTATTGTAAGAATACAGTATATAATACGTATAATACACAAAATACGTTAATCAACTATTTATGCTATTTGTTAGGCTTCTGGTCAACAGTAGGCTATTAGTAGTTAAATTTGAGGAGAGTCAAAAATTATATGCATTTTTCTGACTACACAGAGATCCATCGCCCCTACCCCTGAGTTGTTCAAAGGCCAACTATATAGTAAATAGCCAACCTTTTCTCTATTGCTACTACCCTGATTCGAGGCACCCTCACCTCTTACATGGATTACTGTGATCTCCTCTTTTGGCATGCCTATGATTAGCCTTGCCCTTCCTATTTTTAAAAGCAGGGAAATCCTATTAAAACTTAGATCACTTTATTCTTTTGTTCAAAACTATCCAGTAATTCCCTGTCTCATTTAGTGAAAGCCCAAGTATTGGTAGTGTTTCAGGGTCATTCACATTTGGCCTTTCACTACCTTTTCTGCCTCATTACCTTCTGCTTCCCTCTTACTTCCTCTTTTCCAACTACAATGGCCTTCTTGATATACCGTGGTCACCACCAGTACACCAAGCACATCACAGTCCTGCATCAGGATCTTTGTGTTTGCTCTTCTCTTTGTATAAAACAGTCTTACACCAGATATGTCTGCAAGGCTTGTTTCCTTTCCTCCCTCATTTTTTTACTCACATGTTCTGATCCCAACAGGCCTTCCTTATATACCATATTTTAAATTCTAATCCCCACTGCCATCATCAGATCTTATTTTCTTTACCTTTTCTTTCTGTAACACTACCTTCTAATACACTATAGAGTTTACTTTTTTATAGCCTGGCTCCCTACACCAAGTGATTGTAAGCTTTACAAGGGCAAATAATTTTGTCTTTTTAGTGCTATATCCCACATGCCTAGAACATAATAAGATATATAGAAGGGATTTATATATATTTACTCATTAGAAGTGACAGTATTTTTACCAGTCACCAGGTAAAGAAAATAATAAATTTTTTATTATTCATTGTAAAACTGTCAAATTACAAAGTGAAGGTGATATGGAGTTTAGCTATACAGATTGCCAATGTGATTTAAGAGGTGGAATAGGTAGAGAAGCCAAACCTTGTGATGGTAAATAATAGCACTGTTGCCCTGGCAGAGGCAGTTCAGTTGGTTTGAGCATTGTCCTGATATGCCAAGGTTGCAGGTTTGATCCAAATCAGGGCACATAAAAGAATCATCCAATACATGCATGGAATCTCTCTTTCTCTTCCTCTCCCTTTCCCTCTCCCTCTCTAAAATCAATAAATTAAAAAGTAGCATTGTTAAAATACCAAGGAATATTAGTCAACAGAGTTCAGATCTCAAAAACAAACATAACTAATATCTTTCCTGAACGCTTACAGGGGAAAAAAGGAGTAGGATGTTTTGTAATCTTTCCCTTTTTCAATATTTAGTGAAGTAGATCATTTTTTAAAAAGCAACAAGATTTAATAATTGTAGCCAAAGAAAAGAGAAAGTATAACATTTTCAAAATTAAATGCTTTAAAACCAGGGATCACTGAACTTTATTCCACAGGTCAACCTACCCTTTACCCTGTTTTAATATAGTCTATATCTAAAAATGGGTGTTTATTATTTTTAAAGGAAAATCCAAGAATATGTATATTTTATATTTTGTGAGCCTATCACAAAATATAAAATATTCACCTCTGCCTTTTTATAGAAAAAAGTTTGCCAGCTCATGTTTTAAAACTTTGAAAAGCAGCAAAGTAGTAGCTTTACTTTGTTTTTGCACTGTCCTGAGGCACTGTGCTAGTAATATTGAGAATATCCAGTAATACCATCAATTCCAGAGAGGTATGGACTGACCTCTGAGCTGGCATGCTTACTTGGTTGTAAGTAAGGAGTTTAACCACAGCAATATCCTCTGGAGATGTTCACCTAACAGGATGTTCAGGTATGGGCAGGAAGGGAGGAAAAATACTGCAAGGAAATATTTTAGTATCTCCAGTAACATATAAATCAGCTATAATATACCTGGCACATAAAATGCCTTCAGTCAGTGGTAGGTCTTCACATTTTGTTTAAAGAGGTTAAGTGATTTCCTTATTGCTGAGAACTGCATTAGGACTTCTGATTTTATTATGCTTTTCTTTCCAAATTATGCTGCTCTACTATTCCCAAAAAACCCAGCTCAAAAATCACTTTTTCTTAAAAACTTCCCAGATTTTCCTTCCTCTTTTAACCTCCTCTCACCTCCCAGAAAACATCTTGTATAATTATGTATACCTTTTATAGTTGTTGAAGTATACTATCTTGAATATGTATATATCTTAAAAGTCTCTCCTGTTGGATTAAGTCTTTAAGCTTTTTGAGGGTCACTTTCATATGTTCTTCATTTTTGTAACCCTCATAAAATAGTGCTTTCCCTCTGGAAAATGCTGAATGAGAAAATATTACATAAGAATAAGTTAAATAAGACATTTTATTAGCTGTAAAAAAAATCAGGAATTCTTTATTGTATGACACTTTATAATTTTAACTGCTGGAAACAGTGGAAATATTTTTTATTGAGGAATAATTTCCATTATAACTTACAACTTGACCAAAGGACATGTTTTTCTGTATTATTTTACTATGATTATAGGTATTTGTGGAATAGATGAATTTGATAAGATGGGAAATCAACATCAAGCCTTGTTGGAAGCCATGGAACAGCAAAGTATTAGTCTTGCTAAGGCTGGCATGGTTTGTAGCCTCCCTGCAAGAACTTCCATTATTGCTGCTGCAAACCCAGTTGGAGGACATTATAATAAAGCCAAAACAGTCTCTGAGAATTTAAAGTAAGTATCTTCAAATATTTATACCTTTAATATATTGAATCTCTACAAATCAGTATGAAAAAGATAATTGAATATAGTATATTGGATAGTTCACAGACATTACAAATTTCCAGTAAAGGATTGTGGCTCACTTGTCCCATGCACCAAAAGATTGCTGGTTTGATTCCTAGTCAGCACAAGCTAGAGTTGTTGGCTTGATCCCCAGCTTTAGGAGGCAGCCAATCGATGTTCCGCTCTTACATCGATGTTTCTCTTTCTCCCTCTCCCTCCACCAAGAAAAATATATTTAATAAAAATATGTTTGAACATTACATATTAAAACAGTGAAGCACTATTGATATCTTCCAGATTGGCAAACATTTTATACTAGAGGTCCAGTGCACAAAATATGTGTGGGGGCAGAGGGGGGAATCCCCTCAGCCCAGCCTGCATCCTCTCCAACCTGGACTCCTAACTGCTTGCCTGCCTGATCGCCCCTAACCAACTCTGCCTGCCTACCTGATCTCTCCTAACTGCTCCCCTACCAGTCTGATTGCCCCTAACTGCTCCTCTGCTGGCCTGATTGTCCCTAACTGCCTCACCCCCCACCTGGGACCCAGGATTCCCTTCTCCAGCTGGACGCAGGTACCTGGGACCCGGGCTTTCCTCCCTCTGGCCAACCCAGGCACTCAGGACCTGGGCTGACTTCACTCGGGCCAGCTGTAGCCACAGGGGACCATGGGACAGGCAGCTTGTCCCTCTCCCAGGCCACAGGCGCAGCTGCTGGCACCTGGGACCATGGGGCATGTGACTTGTCCTTCTCCCAGGCCGCAGCCTGGTTAGTCCCTATTCCTCTCTCCCCAGTGTTGAGTGTCTGAGCTGTTATGGCATGAGGTCATGATGATCATTTACATATTAGCTCTTTATTATGTAGGATATTAATAATCATTATTGGCAAGGAGATGGACATTTTGAAGGACAATTTGGCATGTTTATCACTATTGTAAATGTACACATTGTTTGTTCCTGCCAATTCTTTTAGGAATTTTACTCACAAAAATAGTGTCACAAGTGTACAAAGATATGTGTACAGGGTGGGTGTTACAGCATTGCTGAACACTGCCAAAGATTGGAAACAAAATGCTCATTGATAGGGAAGTAATTAAACTATATAGTAAGACTGTACAGTGTCTTATGAGAATGAAAGGAGCTTTCTAAGTAATGATAGGGAAGTACATCTATGCTTTACTGTTAAGTGAAAAGAGCACATTATATACTCATATATGTAGCACGATTCCACTTTATTCCAAAAACAATGTTTATATCTGTTTGCACATATGCTTTCTCTTCTGACTTGTTTGTATAGGTTGAACAAAATGTATAGGAAGGGGAAAGTAGACTGAAGTGATGCAAAAGGGAGAAAAAGACAAAAGAATGACTCATATGAAAAACTGGAACCTTAAATTCTTGGGGGGAAAAAGTTAATTTTCTAATGTTTATTGTAATTATTACCTTTAATATAGAAATGGTACATAGTAAAATACATAATTGTACTTTGAGACTAGGTATTTTTATATCATCACCACCAAAAAAGTCAATTTATTAGTTTTTCTTAATAAAATAACAAAGTGCTATATTGGAAAGATTACAAGAATCCAGTTGAACAAGCTTCCAGATTTAGACATAGATTCTAGGTTTTAGTGTACCACAAACCTGCTTTGGGATGTTGGTGAAATTTGTTAATCACTCTGGAATTCAGTTTTCTTAACTCAGAGGAGTTATCTCATTGGTGGATTCAGAGAAAGTGATTAAGTAGTATGCAGCATTTTTATTGTAATGACTAATTAGATGCTTATTTAAGGAAAAATGGGTTTGTCCTGGCTGAATAGCTCAGTTGGTTAAGAGTGTTTCCTGATGTGACAAGGTTGTGGGTTCAATTTCTGGTCATGGCACATAAAAGAGGCAACTAATGAATGCATAAGTAAGTAGAAAAAATTGACATTTCTCTCTCTCTCAAAATATCAATAAATAAAAAAGAAAAAAAAGGGAGGAGAGTTTTGCTTCTAAATGGGCATAGGTACTTTGAGTGACTTAATGGGTTGGTGAAGCAACAGATAATAAAAGAATTCCTTAACTAGATACCTCTACTGTGCCATACAGCATTTTAGCATAGAAATCCAAAGATCTTAGATCATGGATAATAATATAGAACACATACTACTCAGTGGTCTGGCTGGTGGGAGAGAGGGCCATGTGCTCAACCTACCAGAGGGCAGTGAATACAAAACTCCACATATTGAAGGGGACATGGCCAGTGTCTCTGGAGTTGGCAGCTGTGTTATCCAAAAGCTATTGCTTGTTTCCATAATCTAAAACTTCGTTTAAGTTCTACATGGGATTTAAGTAATAAACAAGTGTTCTAAGTTTTGAGCTTGTTTTTATTTTAATCATTGTTTCTTCTTTTTTTTTCATGCCTTTTTAGAATGGGGAGTGCACTGCTATCCAGATTTGATTTGGTCTTTATCCTATTAGACACCCCAAATGAAGATCATGATCACTTACTCTCTGAACATGTCATTGCAATAAGAGCTGGAAAGCAGAGAACTGTTAGTAGTGCCACAGTAGCTCGTCTGAATAGTCAAGATTCAAATACCTCTGTACTTGAAGTGGTTTCTGATAAACCATTATCAGAAAGACTGAAGGTACAAATGCTTCTTAATCATTCAGTTCACTTCTTTTGAATGTCAGAGTTCATTGTGTTATGTAGAGCAGTAATATAATTAAAATTTCATATCATAAACATATTTTATATTATAACTAGAGATGCTCAGCCCAGCCTGCACCCTCTCCAATCCAGGATCCCTCGAGGGATATCCGACTGCCTCTTGCAAGCTGGGACCCCTGCCTCCTAACTGCTTGCCTGCCTGATCACCCCTAACCCCTCTGCCTCCCTGTCTAATCACCCCTAACTGCCCTCTCTGTAAGCCTAGTAACCCCCACCGGCCCCCCCCCCCCAGCCTGGTTGCCTCTCACTAGCCCCTCTCCCCTCCTCCCCATCCCCCCGCCAGCCTGGTTACCCCTCACCGCCCTCTGCTGGCCTTTTCACTCCTCACTGCGACCCCTACCAGCCTGGTGACCCCTACCAGCCTGGTGACCCCACACAGCCTGCTGTTTGGTCGCCTCTCACTGTCCCCCTCCTCCTCCCCTCCCCCCCACCCCCCGCCATCATGGTCACCCCACACAGCCTGCTGCTCAGTCATTTGTTCGCCCCTCACTAACTCCCCTGCTCGCCCCATGCAGCCTGTGGTCGTCTGTTTGGTTGTTTCAGTTGTGACAGTTGCTTAGTTTTATGTAGATAGATACTAGGGTTTATGTAAACTTTATTAGAAATAATCTATATTAACTAGATTATTAAGAGCCAGAACTATAGTGTGTTTTTTACTTGAATTCTTAAATTTTATATTTATCTAAAGTTAATTGAAAGATTTTAGTTATAATTTGGGCCTTTTTATCATGTGTTAGGTGGTTGCTGGAGAAACAATAGATCCAATTCCCCACCAACTATTGAGAAAATACATTGGTTACGCTCGTCAGTATGTCTATCCAAAGCTATCCACAGAAGCTGCTCAGATTCTTCAAGATTTTTACCTTGAGCTCCGGAAACAGAGCCAGCGTTTAAATAGCTCACCAATCACGACTAGACAACTGGAATCTCTGATTCGATTAACAGAGGTTTGTTTAAGCTGATATTTTCTTAAGAAAGGGGAGATAGGAGTAACACGGTTTCAATTTTCTGCATGATTGGTTTGGTTTTTCTTTTTATAGGGAGATATTAGAAATAAGTTTTTGTAAAAAAAATTCAGGGAAAGGCAGTAAGAGAGAGAAACATCAATGATGAGAGCAAATTACTAATAGGCTGCCTCCTGCATACACACACACACACACACACACACACACCCAGTGGTTATTGAACCTGTAGCCCAGCCCCTGGCATGTGCCCTGATTGGGAATCGAACTGTTACCTCCTGGTTTACACTCAGCCTTTGAGCCACACCAACCAAGCATGCAACTTTTTTTTTCTTTTTTTAAATGACACTTAGGAAACTCCTGTAGTGTGAAGAGTGGTTAAGTTCACTAAGGATGTTGGGATTTAAGGTTGAATATTTGAGAAAATGAAATATGTCAAATACCTTGAGTATTTATTTGGTTTGATACATGACAGGTCCATAGGATAATGCCCATTTTTCTAGTATTAATAACATCTATTCACAGCTATGGAATGCTAAGAGAGGACTCTGATACTTAAAATTAGCTGAATCAGGGTTTGGGCTTTTTGCTTCTAAAATCTTACCAATTCTTCTTTATTGTTTTAACAGATTGGTTAGGTATGGCTTCCTGAAAGTAAAAGGCAAGGAAAAAATGAACTATATTTCATAATCAAATCTTCTGAAATAAACACTTAGAAAGATAACGTTAGCAGATAAAAATAAATTTTAATCCATATTTTAGTATATGTACTACCAAATTGAGCACTATTCCATATTTTAAGTGATTATTTTTAAAAATTATGACTTTCATATTATAGTTCCCTTCCCCAAAGGTCAGTTTTTGTATAAAATAAACAAAATCTGAAGATTTGAATGATAATAAAACCAGTATTTATTAACATACAGTTAATTTTCATTGTTTAAAAATTTCTACAGAAATGAATTATTTTTTGTCAATACAGTGTACCTGTTTTCAAACTGATGACCGTTTTGGTTCAGGCACTGTCCATAATGCGAACCAATGGAATCGCAAACATCAAGAATCAGTTTGTTCCATATTTGTGTGTATGCATTTCCTTGACTCTTGCTAGTTTTGTAACATAAACTTTATTTTTTATCTCCATAAAGAAAAAAATCTAGTGTCACTTCAGGATAAATTTTCTTTGTTCAAAGCTTATTTTGGTTTCATCCATCATTTCAAATCAGTTATACGTGAAAAGGAGTGAAAGTTAAGTGTTATCAGCTATTAAAGTGCATGTACATTGGGAGCGGGGGGAGACACCCTATACAGTGGTACCTCGAGATACAAGTTTAATTCATTCCGTAAACTTGAGACATGGGAAACTATGAGATGCTTGAGTCGCGGTAAACTGGTGGGTCATGTGCAGCCGGCCAATCCGCACGATTACTCGTATCTCAACTGTTGCTCGTATTTCAAAGCAAAAATCGCTCACTTCACGGCTCGTATCTCAAAAATCTCGTATGTTAGGGCACTTGTATCTCAAGGTACCACTGTATTTATATTTTGTTATCTAAAAATGGTTCACAGGCACGAGCAAGGTTGGAATTGAGAGAGCAAGCAACCAAAGAAGATGCTGAAGATATAGTAGAAATTATGAAATATAGGTAAGATTAAAATTTTTAATATTTTAAATGAAGTACCAGTTATCTTTCCATCTTAAATATAGATTTTAATTAGGCCAAGCAAATTTGTTTTTATTTAGCCCATTGGATCATATTTTTCTCTGAACAAACTATACTTTCTTGGTTTAACACTAAAAAATTTTTTGAATGAGTAGTTCTAAAATCATTTCAAAAATACATAGTTAGAGAAGACTTGCTCCCATCCTATTTACCATCCACCCATCCTTAACCAAAACACCCATTACTTTTTTTGCAAATAGTATGTGAGTTACAATGTTCTGTATCTTTTAAAAAAAATTTGACATTACATCTCAAGATCTTTTGCTATTAGGACATAGAGAATTCTTTTTATAGCTAAATAGTATTCTATTATTTAGATACATCATAGTTTAAGCAGTCCCCCATTGCTAGATGAATATCCTTCCATTCTTTTCCTTTTACAAACAATTTTGCAAAGAAAACATTTAATATGTGGGTAAGTGTATACCTGTATGAGAAATTCTCAGAAATGGTATTTCTGGGTCCAAGTATAAATAGGTACTTTAGGATGTTAACAAATATTGTTAAATTGTATGCTTTGTATTTTATATCATTTGGTAGATCATGATTCCTACAAGGTGAAAAAGGAAAAAAGATTATATTTTAACTGATTGTATATCTACTGAAGCAACTGATTATTATCATATTTTAAAATGTATTTTTCTTGATTTCAGAGAGGAAGAGAGACGGAGAGAGAGAAATATCAATGATAAGAGAGAATCATTGATCGGTTGCCTCTTGCAAGTCCCAAACTGGGGAGCGAGCCCACAACTGGGCATGTGCTCTGAATGGGAATCGAACAGTGACCTCCTAGTACATAAGTTGACACTCAACCACTGAGCCACATCAGCTGGCCAGGCATAGATAATTTTTACTCAATAAAAGCAAAAGCTTCTTTTAGATAGGTTTTTATTTTTAGTTAAAAATTTTTAATAGGTTCACACATTCATATGCTTCAAAATTCTAAAGTTTAAAAAGTATACAGTGGAAAGTTTGTTCCTACCCTTTTTACCAGTTACCTATTTCTTCCTTCTTTTGCCCCAGTTGGCAACATAACTTTTGTGTTGTGACTTTCAGATATAAAATAGCCATCAGAACTCTGTGTATTCTTTTTCCCTCTTTATGGAGAAATGGTAGCTTGCCACACTTTCTATACATTGCTTTTTTTATTTACAGTGCATCTTGGCGTTCATTCCATTTCAGTGTCTAAAGAGCATCCTTTTATTTTTTTGCAACTACATAATATTCCCTTGTGTGAGTGTATTATAATTTAGAAATTGTTCTTTTTATATGCTCTCACAGCAATTAATATATTAAATCTGTTAAGAATCTACTTTTTCAAGGCCAAAAATATATTAATTTAAAGATGAAATTGTGTTAATTTCTATTTGAAAGTAAATTGATTATCCCCCTCCTCTTCCCCCTGCTCCACCCAAGAGCCCCTGTTCTGGGGTTTGCTTGGAGTCAGAACCAGGACATTGCCTAGCTGTTCCCCTGGCTCTGAGTGAAAGTGGTATAGCATAGTTGGAAGAGCATGGGCTTTAGAGTCTGACCTGGAGCTACACAGTTAAACTCTGCTTCTCAGTCTCCTTTTGTGTAAACATGCCACGAGCAATGGTGCTGAGGTAGCGAGCAGTGAGGCCATATAAAGTGACAAATATGGTTCTGGCACATTAGTGGACACTGGTAACTGACACTGTACTTATGACAAATAGCACTAGCTTTGATGATATTAAGATGAGACTGAGCCAAGATGGGTTTGGCTCAAGTGGATAGAGCGTCAGCCTGCGGACTGAAGGGTTTTGGGTTCGATTCTGGTCAAGGGCATATACCTTGGTTACGGGCACATCCCTAGTGCAAGGGTGTGCAGGAGGCAGCTGATCAATGATTCTCTCTTCCTCTCTATAAAAAATCAAAATATATTAAAAAAAATATATTAAAAATATATTTTAAAAAAAAAGATGAAACTGAGCAGATCTCCCTTTCTCTGACCTATATCACACACTAAAGTCTTCAAAAACTAGCAGATCTCACATCATTCTTCTATGCCTTCCATCTAAATTTTCTGTTAGCTCTAAGCTACAGATCCTTTTCTTCCTTTCCTCGTAGGGAGAGTTTACTGGTTATCTCTTCATTCCTCAGCTGGTACTGGCCTGTCCATGGAAGCCACTCTGTTTCCTCTGCTGCCACTTGCTGTAGGAGTAGGGGGTCTCCCATGCTACCTCCTAAAGATCTAAGCCTTAACCTACAGTTTGTTTCTTACCCTATAGGCAAGTTCTTAAAAGTGGTAACTGTCCAAAATATTTTTAGCTCCAGCCAATGCCATAGTGAATTTCATAGTGGCCACTCAATAAATACACATTTAAATCTCTGCTTTAAGAAAGGCCTTATGATAATTCCACATTTTTCTTATAATCAGAGGCCTGGGATGAAAATTTCTATAGCTGTGCCACCTTGGATAACCTTGTTTTTCCTCCTTTCCCATTAAGCATGCTGGGAACTTACTCTGATGAATTTGGGAACCTGGATTTTGAGCGATCCCAGCATGGTTCTGGAATGAGCAATAGGTCAACAGCAAAAAGATTTATTTCTGCTCTCAACAACATTGCTGAAAGAACTTACAATAACTTATTTCAATTTCATCAACTTCGGCAAATTGCCAGAGAACTAAACATTCAGGTATGATAAGCCAAATACTTCTTATAATAATGTCAGCAGGTCTTTATTAATGTATAACAGAACTTTTAAATATCAAAATATTTGGGTTAAAAGAATGGAATAGGTATCCTGGCCAGTTGCTTAGTGGTTAGAGCATCAGACCTCAGACTGAAGGGTTGCAGGCTCAATTCCTGGTCAAGGACATGTACCTTGGTTTACAAGTTTAGTGCAACCAGTTGATGTGTGTCTCTCTCATATCTATGTCTGTCTGTCTCTCTTTCTCTCTCTCTCTCCCTTCCCCACCCCGCCCTGTCTCTCCCCCCTCCCTCCCATTCATTCTCTCTAAAAATCAATGGAAAAAAATATCCTTTTGGCAAGGATTAAAAAAAAAAAAAAAGAATGGAATAGGCATTTTAGAAAACAAAAACAAAAAACAAGCATATTTTCTTAAGTTATGAAACTAGCTGTGTATACTTTTAAAAAAGTTTTTATCTTTACCTTCTTTTCAAAAGTTTTTCAATATCATGATAGTTACTGGAAAACATGTTTTTTGGACATTCCCTTATGGACAAGTGATCTTAATATCTTTGAACCTCAGTTTCTTCATTTGTTAAATGAACATGGTTCCACCTGCTCTACCAATGGAAAAGTTTAGTGAAAAAGAATGTAATAAGACTTGTTTATTATTGTTAACTATCACCTGAGGATATTTTTTCCATTGATTTTTCTTAGAGTGGAGGGGAGGAAGGAGAGGGAGAGAGAGAGAGAAAGAAAAAGAGAGAGAGAGAGAGAGAAACATTGATGTGAGAGAGACACCTCAATTGGTTGCTTCCCACCCACACCACAACCAGGGCTGGCCTACTTTCAACACTGGCAACACTGGTGAGGGCTATTGATTTATTTACTTTTTAATTTATGAATTTATAAATCTTTATTGTTCAGATTACAATTGTTCCTCTTTTTTCTCCCCATAGCTCCCCTCCATCTGGCTCCCACCCCACCCTCTGCCCTAACCTCCCCTGCCTTGTCCTCATCCATAGGTGTATGATTTTTGTCCAGTATCTCCCGTGTGCACCCCCTCACCCCTGTCCCTTCAGAATTGTCAGTCCACTCCCTTTCTATGCCCTAATTCTATTATATTTACCAGTTTATCCTGTTCATCAGATTTTTTATTCACTTGATTTTTAGATTCACTTGTTGATAGATATGTATTTGTTATTCATAATTTTTATCTTTACCTTTTTCTTCTTCTTCCTCTTCTTAAGAGTACCTTTCAGCATTTCATATAATACTGGTTTGGTGTTGATGAACTCCTTTAGCTTTTTCTTATCTGTGAAGCTATTTATCTGCCCTTCAATTCTGAATGATAACTCTGCTGGGTAAAGTAATCTTGGTTGTAGTTTCTTGCTATTTATCACTTTGAGTATTTCTTGCTACTCCCATCTGGCCTGCATAGTTTCTGTTGAGAAATCAGCTGACAATCGTATGAGTGTTCCCTTGTAGGTAACTAACTGTTTTTCTCTTCTGCTTTTAATGTTCTCTCTTTGTATTTTGCTCTGGGCATTTTAATTATAATGTGTCTTGGTGAGGTCCTCTTTGGATTCCTTTTGTTTGGGGTTCTGTGTGCTTCCTGTACTTATAAGTCTATTTCTTTCACCACATGTGGGAAATTTTTAGTCATTATTTCTTCAAATAGGTTTTCAGTATATCTTGCTCTCTCTCTTCTTCTAGAATCCCCATAATTCTGATATTGGTACACTTGAAGTTGTCCCAGAGGCTCCTTACACTATTTTCACATTTTTGGATTTTTTCTTTTTGCTTTTCCAGTTGTGTGTTTTCTACTTCTTTGTATTTCAAATCTTTGACTTGATTCTTGCTGTCCTCTAGTCTGCTGCTAGGTCTCTGTATCATATTTTTTATTTCAGTCAGTGTTTAATTTCTAGTTGGTCCTTTTTCATTTCCTCTTGGGTCTCGCTAAATTTATCCATTTTCTCTAGGAAATTCTTGAAAAAACTTATAACCATGGTTTTCAACTCTCTGTATATCCAGTCGTTTGTTTTCCTCCATTTCTTTTGTTTGTGATCTGTTCCTTTGTCTCTGCATTTTCACTGCTTCCCTAAGTTGGTAGAGTAGCTTTGTGTGCTAGGTGTCCTATATGGCCCAGTAGCTCCACCTCCCTGGTTACCTGAGGTGGACTCTCTTGTTGCACCCCTTTGTGGACTGTGTGTACAGCCTTGTTGTAGTTAAGTCTTAATTGTTGTTGGTATCACTGGGGGGAATTGACCTCCAAGCCAATTGGTTGTGAGGATCAGCTGTGTCAACGCCAGGAGAACTTTTGTGCTGGACTCTGCCTTAAGACATGCAAGCCTGCAAAAGCTTCTATGCTAGGTAGACTTGATGGGGCGGAGTCTCAGGACTGAGCAGACAGCATTGGCTTCCCATCAGCTCCTGGTCTCAGTGTCCCTTGGTAATCGCTGCAGCCTTCTCTGTATGCAGGCATTCGTGCCTCCAGATTTCTGCCTTTCCGTGTGCTTCGGGGACCCATGTAAGTCTGGGTCCACAGGGTCTCGCCCGAATCTTGGGTTTAGTGCAATCCGACCTGGATTTCAGTGCAGCTGGGAATTTCTATCTTAGATGGGGTGGAGTCTCAGGGCTGAGCAGACAGCCTTGGCTTCTAGTTAGCCCTGCTTTACTTGGCCCCTGGGTCTCAAATGTCTCTCAGTAATTGTTGCAGCTTTCTTGTGGTTCTGGATGATGTCCGTTCTGTCTTCTAGTTGTTTTGAAATTGTTGTGTAAGGCAGCAGTCTAGGTGTTCACCTATGCCACCATCTTGGTTTCTCCCCAGCTGTTTATTTTTTAAATTTATTTTTAATTATAGACATATTATATTATATTATATTCATTCAACATTTATATACCTTACAAAGTGATCATCACAATAAATCTAGTAACCATCTGTCACTATACAAAGTTATCTTATTGACTCTATTCCCTGTGCTATACATTACATCCCTGTGACTTATAACTAGAAGTTTGTACTTTTTAATCTCCTTCCCCTTTTCTGCCATGTAGCACAATTTATATGGAAGATTGCCTAGTTAATTTCAATAGTCAGATATTTTTTAATGCAAAGCTAAAACAAATATAAAAAATTCCTTGCATTATAGAATCCAAAGTTCATATGTAGACAGTTTTCTCTATAAGTAAAACTTATTTTCCCAAGAAACTTGACATTTGTTTTTGAGAGATTTTTAAAAATCGTATTTTGCACATTACTTAGTGATCTCTTTTTGTTTTGTTTGGGCTAACTCTTGATGTTTTCTTCCAGGTTGCTGATTTTGAAAATTTTATTGGATCACTAAATGAGCAAGGTTACCTCTTGAAAAAAGGCCCCAAGGTTTACCAACTTCAAACTGTGTAAAAGGACTACCAAGCTAGGACCTCCTGGGTTAATTAGCATTTTAAAGCCATCTCAAGAATGGAGAATCTGCAGAAAAAATAACTGTTCTGAAAAATGACACCCCAAAAGTAATATAATGAGAAAAGAATGTTGAACTAATTTAAAAAGTGATAGTCAGCCTTCAGGCTTGGCTCCGGCCACAGCAGAACCTTCAATCTTCAGCCTTCAGGCTTGGCTCTGGCCTTCAGTCTTCAGTCTGTGTCTGCATATGCAAATTAACCTACCATCTTCGTTGGGTTTATTTGCATACTCACTCATGATTGGCTGGTGGGCATCACAGAGGTACAGTCAATTTGCATCTTCCTCTTTCATTAGTGTAGATTACCAGAAAAAACAATGTAAACAAGAGTAAGATTGTTATATACAATTAAGTCCATGCCTTCTCTACTGATAACAAAGGCAGTCCTGGCATAGTAAGGAAAATGGAGATTTTCCTTATAAAAGCAAATGTCCTTTTAAAAAGAGCAACTTCTACTTGGTATTCAGAGTTTCTCCTATGTCTGCTGTTTCTTAAAAGGACCCAGCCTAAAATTATAGCCCAAAGAGAGATATTTGGGAAAGGCAAACAGCTCCCCATCAGCAGCAAAAAACATTCCATTTCACTCAGAACTGAATATGAAAACAATTCTGCAACATTGCAATATTATTTTTTCCTGAAGATTCATTCTTTATTTTGATAAACAAAAAATAAACCCTTCAACCTTTAAAGAATGTCACTTTTTTTCATATTGTTGTAAACTTACAGAATATCTTCTAATAGCTCCAAGGATATCACATATGCTTTTGGAAAAAGTCATCACTATTTGGATTCAAACACACACAAATGTGGAGGAAGAAATAACTAATTATCTCTTTTGTTTTTCCTAAATCATCACAGGAAAGCTAGTGGTTAAGATGTCACATAATTATGCCTAAATCTGCTAAGGGAAGTGAAACCAGACATCTGAATCCAGATAATTATATAAACGAAATATTTTATCGCCCTTCTCTCCTGTCTCTGGTGTAGTAGTAAGGTTCTACTTTATATCGCCATGGGCTGGCAGTAGGCTTGAGTTATGAGTTAGGTTTTCTGGTTATAGTTGCAAAAGATGCCATCTTGAGGGTTTAAAATCTAGAAAGAAGCAAGAATGATGGCGTGGATAGAGCACAAAGAACAAGAGCTGTTTTTAAAAAAGAAAGAAACTGGAGAAACCAAGATGGCAGCATAGGTAAATACCTGAAATTGCTGCCTCACACAACTACTTCAAAACTACAACTGAAAGACAAAATGGACATCATCCAGAACCACAGGAAGGCTGGCTGAGTGAAAATTCTACAACTAGAAGGGAAGGGAAAAGCACACTGGGACTCAGAGGAACTTCGGAAATAAAGTGCAGAGGTACAGAGGTGTAGAAAGGGCTGGCAACTGAGTACGCAGCTGGCTTTTTTAATCCACACGGAGACACAAGCTCCTGACTGCTCTCAACTCCAGTTCCAGGCGAGACTTTGGGGACCCAGAATCATACGGGGAGAAACTGGACTGTCTGGAATCAGGCGGAACTCAAGGGCGGCTCTTTCTGAGGTGCTTGCAGCGATTCCTAAGGGACACTGAGACCTGGGGGCTTCTTAGGGCAGGGCTGACCGGAAGCCATTGCTGTTTGCCCTCATCCAAGCTGTGCACAGAGGCTTTTGCATATGAATGATCTGGTCTTTTGAAATCTAAACTTACCTAACAAACTGCAGCTGACTCAGAGAGACCCAGAACATCCAAAAGAAGGCCCAACACCCTAGAGCAGTTTGCATTGCTTCACAGCTAGGCCTCATATAAGCACCGCTGAAACCCAAACAAAGAGAAATCTGTAGATCTCTCTGTAGCTCCTGCTGGGTGGCTTCAGGCAGAGGCTACATTAGCACCTACTTGGAGATCCAAGAGCCAGTATACCCAGGGATCAGAGTGGGACCATCCAGATTACAACTCCTCAGATCCATAACGAACACACTCAGAGGGCAGACTCAGCACCAAAGCCCCACTGAAGCAAGTCTTGCCCCATCAGGGTGTCTCTAGCAAAGAAGTTCTCCCATAGCATACACATCTGATCCTCACAGCCAGTTGGCCTGGAGGTCAGTTCCTCCCAATGATACCAACAACAATCAAGGCTTAACTACAACAAGACTGTGCACACAGCCCACGAAGGGGTGCACCAAGAATGTCCACCTCAAGTAACTGGGGAGGCTGAGCCATATAGAACACCTAGCACACAAAGCTACTCTATCAACTCAGGGAAGCAGCCAAAATGCAGAGACAAACAGGTCACAAATGAAAGGAATGGAGGAAAGCAAACTAGGATATAGAATTCAAAACCATGCCAAAGGTTTTTCAAGAATTTTCTAGAAAAGGCCGATAAATTTAGTGAGACCCTCAAGGAGATGAAAAAGGACCAACTAGAAATTAAGCATACGCTGACTGAAATCTTTACCTGAACAGAGCCTATTGTCTTTTTGCATCTATGATAACATATATTTGGAATGTCAAAGTAATTTTCCTTTTTCCGGACCCCTCAAAGTACAGGCACCACTTTGCGGAGACCACAAATCCCCTCATTGTTATTAATTGTTGACTTAACTATAGTAGTTACTATACTGCACCCACCTAAATAAAAGAACATGTATCTATCATTTAACTTTTTAATCCAATCCCTCTACACACGCTGCTGTCTCCTGCCTCCCTAATCTATCACCAATGGATTTCATGTAAATCACTTATGTCTTCTCTCTCGATTGTAATTTATAAAATGAGATGCAGGACTGCCATTTTCCATAGCATTATCTCAATCCGTTGAGATTCTGCTTCCTTGCCGTTGTCAACAGTGTGGGCTCAAGTACTAATTAACAAAAATTCTTTACAGGTTTAAATGTTTCTTATGTTAATAAATGTGAAGTTAATAATGAACCCTACTTTAGAATTTTGGGGAGCATCAAAATGGGATAATCACTCTCACACACACACACACACTGGTTAAAATGAACACCCTTTTCAGGTAAACTATTATTGACATTTTCTAAAACCTATATTTTTGGCAAATGCAACACTCAAAAGAAGAACTGTAAGTTAGCACTGATTACTTCTTCAGGACCACTCTGTCAATATTTAAATCTAAAAGAGCCGAGAACGCCGCGCACACTTGAAGGGGCTCCTTCTGCAGGCCATGGGCTTGGGAGAACCTCAGGCTGGGGCCTGAGAAGGCTGCGTCTTCTCCCGCCACGTGCACCACGCGGTCAACCCGTCCAGTGTTCTGTTCCCTCCCGCGGGCTTCGGTCCCCGGCTGGCAGCTGAGGGACACGCACGGCGCAGGGCGCGCGCCTCCCGCTGCCACCAGGGGCGCAGGGAAGCTCAGCGGCGACGATGTCGCAAAAGCGTCGCGAAGGCGCCCGTCCGCCCTTGGCGGCTGCAGGCCACCTGTATAAGAGGAGTGTGCTGGGGTTTGAAAACAAGTATGGAAGCGTCCGAGGTCTTGGGAGGTTGTGGGCACTCGATGAGGAAGCGGCTCGTCGGTGCTCAGGGCCGCTAAGCTCTCGCTGCCTGCATTCCCGCAGCGCGGCCGCAGGGCCATGCTGGCTTCGCGCGTGGCGCGAGGCTCGTGGGGTGCCCTGCGCGGGGCCACTTGGGCGCGACCGGGCAAGGGGCGCGCCCTCGGGGCCCTGCTGCCGCCCGCACCCATCTGCCTGGGCTGCCTGGCGGAGCGCTGGTGGCTGCGCCCGGCCGCGCTCGGCCTGTGGCTGCCTGGAGCAGGTCCGCGGGGCCACTGCTCCGGCGTGGGGAAGGCGACCCCAGGGCCCCCACCCGGAGAGGGCGCCGCCGCGGAGGCCCCGGGCGGCCCTTGGGGCCCAGAGAGCGCCGCCAGCCTGGTACGTACGGAGGAGAAGGGGCCACCCGGGGTCGGGGTCGGGGTCGGGGTCGCTGGCCCTGCGGGGCTCAGACCTGGATGCGAGTAACGTGCTTGGACCTGTCCGGGTCGGGCGCTTCCGTTTCAGAACTTGTAAGCCGTTTCCTGCGGAGAAGTTACGGGCAGGTTCTCCGGGTCGGATGGATTTGAGAGGTACCGACCGTGTCCGCCTTCAGTCTTGGTGGTTGAGTTAGAATCCCCCTTCCACCTCTTCTATCCGCAGGGGTTGCTGGACCGGCCTCCATATTGCATTGGTAAAAATAGCCTTCGCTTGTCTAATAAAAGTCTATTTTTATTTTAATGGAGGAAGGGAATCCCCAATGCTTAGGGAAAGCCCGTGGGAATCATCAGAAAGATACACATACAGGCCTTTCTGTCTGCTTGTGCAGGTTTGGTTCACTATTATTTGACCTTTGGCAGCCTTACATATTATGAGATAAATGATAAGATGTAGCTGAAAGATTTTAAAAGTGGTTAAATCTCAAAAGATGATTAAAATTCTCTTGAGGTTACGGAGGGAGGTATTTGTCTACTTACCTAAGGAAATACTGCCAAGTAGACACCAGAGCATGAATGTAGGGTGTGCTTTTGATGTCATGTTAGCAAGGCTCATGCAATTATTACATCTTCAATTGTTAGGTCTTCAGCGGGCCCCTGCACTGCCTTCATAAGTTGTGCAGCATGGGTTGAGGTGGCCACATCCTGGCAGGGGTCTCGCCTCCTCATGCTGGATGCTTTGAGGTTGCCATATGCTGGCTGAAGCCCTTCCCAGAACGGCAGTAGTTGGTCGAGTATGCCACAGGTTTTTGGTTTGGATAATCAGAGATTAAATTGGCTCTCTTAATTTTAACTTAGAAATTTTCAAATTTAATGATTATAAATTAATGAGGCAATTTTGATAGATAGAGTTTACATAGGGCTAAGAAGAAACCCTTTCTCTGCATTCAATAATTTGGTTTATTAATTCACCAAATGAAATGATCAGGCTGTTTGCAACTTTGTCTTTAATTTTGCCCCACGAATATCTGAGATTAATTTTGGGCTTCTTTATTCTGACCTTCTGCTTTGCTACTCATTTTTCTCAATCAGGAACTATTTTTTCCCCCCTCTATGAGTTGTAACATTGAATGGGTATTTCACTCATTTTGTACCACAGTATGGTCAACAGACTTACTTTTTTCTCTGGACTCTGAAACACTCCGACCATTGAACTTGAATGTGGAATATACTCCAAGAATGTTTTTATTTAATTATATAATATGATGTGTTTTCAATAAAAGGAGCTTGGGTAGAGATTTGTATTGTTTCTTTTTTGGTGATTGTTTCCTGGAGAATTTGAAGTTTTTCTGTAGCTTTCAGAGACAGTATTCTGCCACCTGATCCTAATAACTAATAACCCCATTATCTTACCTCTCTGAGGTTTTGTTTTAGGAAACTCTCTTTTCTTACTGGATGGTCTGTGGAATGTTAAAAAGATGTCTTTAGAATTGGAATTGATCACTTAAAAAAAAATCAAGATTAAGATTCAGGCAAGTTGGTTACTGATTAAGAAAGAGGTTAACTAGGGTTAGTCTTGTGAGATAGTCACATGGGCTAGAATTGGCAGCCTTAACTCAGTAGGGTAAAAATCCAGGCTTTAGGGAGAGACATTTTCTTGGTATTATTTCTGTACCCCACTGTGCAGGGTGTCTTAGCACCACTGGGCTGAGGCTTTTCAATTCTAATATTGTTTGGCAAGGAAGAAATGTTCTTCAGAGCAGCTGCCAAGAAGCCCTTTTGTTAGTGCCAACTTCAAACAGCTTGGCTTGAAATGAAATTTCAAGGAATCATAAGGCTCCCACAGGGGAGCTGTGAAAGCTCTCAGTTTCTAATTGGGGATCTTAACATGTCCGTGGCTGTTTTGAACGGTTTTTCAAACTTCTCTTTATTTCCTAAAAAGTTCAATCCCTATTCCTAGTTCCATTTTCTTTTAGCAGTTCTCCAACTTAGTAGTGAAGTTCTATAATTCAGTGTTTTTCCCTCTTCATTCCGATTAACCGACACTGTGTATCATTTAGTATTCTTTTGTTGGGTATCTGTAGAGGAGTGAGGGAGATGATTTGCAATAAATATTTTTAAGCCAGAATGCCTGGGGTTGATAATTTGTTCTTTTTTCCTAGACTATCTACTTGAAGTATAAGAGCTTCTTGAAGTTTCACTTTTAAAAGCAGTGTTTAAAGTTTTCCATTCCAATGGTGAGGTCATATATTAAAGGCTTGACATATATGGTAGATAATACATGTTTGTTCCTTCTCTCTTTAGGAAGAAACCTATGTGTAGTAGACACATTAGTCTACCTTTGGGTACATGGCACATCTTCATCTTCTGTATTCTTGATAGTTTTAGAATGATGTCTATAAAAACAGGATTTAAAAACTCAATTTAAAATACTAAATTTAAAGTGTATGTAGCTCTAACCCTTAAACTTATCAAGTGTATTTTTCTAATGTATATATTTATTTAAAGTATAAATTTAATTTAAATTTTGTTGTCTTTTTGTTTCAGTATGAAAACCCATGGACAATACCAAATATGTTGTCAATGACGAGAATTGGCTTGGCTCCAGTTTTGGGCTATTTGATCATTGAAGAAGATTTTAATGTGGCACTAGGAGTTTTTGCTTTAGCTGGGCTAACTGATTTGGTAAGTTATAAAGTCATTTCCTCTGTTTTGCTCCCCTTCCACATCCCAGGGTCTCTATGGCATGGAAATAGCACAGCCTTAGTCTGCTTTTTCTTGGAAGGAAATCCTCAAGATGAATTTCACCTGGAACTTTAAGGACTTGTCTTTAGCATCTATGTGGAACTCTATTATTCTTTATATTATCTAAAGAATGTAGTGAGGGTTGTATGGAGGCATAGGAGAGGGACTTTTTTACATCTTATTTATTTATTTATTTTTTAAATATGTTTTTATTGATTTTTAGAGAGAGAGAGGGAGAGGGATAGAAAGTAGAAACATCCATGATTGGCTGCCTCCTGCATGCCTATCTTTGAGGTTCATAGAAACAAAATTTCACTTGCCCAGTAGCTCTGGTGAGCAATATGGAATTGGCTGAAGATTTTGCAGAATAAACAAAGGAGGGCATTTTTGTTGTTACATGGTATTTCCAAATATGCATCAAATATAGTTGCAAAATGGCGGCCACTTTTGTTTTTCAGAGTTTAGGTCCTGTTTGTCACAACTTCTCCCCATTCTCACAATCTTTCTTTTATTCCTGCTTTTATCTCTAAGTCTGTGAAGGCATCCACTCATTATTAATATGGTCTCCAAGTCTGTCCAAGGTTATTTAAACTGATAATGGAATTTTGTTTTTCATAACAGGCAAGATCTTTTTCAGCTTGTTGATCTTTTTTTTTATGGTAGGTTTTTGTTTTTGTTTTTGTTTTTACCTGCCACATGAGATTGTAATATTCATTGAATAGGAGGGGTCTCATTTACATTTTTTTAAGTACGTATGTAAGACAGTGTGCGTGTGGAAACCATATTTCACATTTATTCCATGGAGGTTTTGATGCCTCTAGAATGGCTGCTGGGCAGATAACTGACTCATGGAAGGTTTAAACAGGGGAATGATAAGGCCTGATTTGTGTTGCAGAAAATGGATTATAAGAAGGTGACAGTGGAAGCAGAGAGGCTAGTTAGGAGGCTTATAATAATCTAGAGGGGTTGGTAGTTTGCAATGGGGGAGGAATGAATGGGTTTGAGATATGTTTTGAAGATAGAGTTGATACTTGAATTGAATGTGTGAGGTGAGAAAAAGGAGTTAAATATGACAGATTTTGAACAAGCAGGTACATTGAGGTTAACATTTTCTGTGTTTAATAACACTCAGAGTAGGGTAGGGTTTGTGGAAAAATACCAAGAACTATTATGCCTTTTCACATAGAGATATCATTTGAGTAATTGAATGTAGTTAGTGTGGAGATGGAGGAAGTCAGTGGTTAGAGATAGATTTGGGAGTTATCTGCATGTGGGTGGTCTAGGAAAGTCATCGAAGCTGTGATGGAATCAGAGAAATGAGCAATTAGTACAGCAATGGAAAGGGAATGAATAAATGATACCGAAAAGGAATAGCTGGCAAGGAGGAAAATATTAGACAATAGGGCAAATCACAGAAGTTAGTTGAGGAAAGTGCTTCAATTTGTGTTGTGGTCAAGGAAGCTAAAAATATAGACTTCATTGGTGACCTTTATGAGGACCGTTTGTAGAGGGTGGGGACAATCAGAGTGGGTTGGTGTCAAATGTACAGAGGTAATGACAATAGATATCACTTTGAGGAAGTTTTACTTTATAGGGAAATAAATAGGGTCAAGGAAGGGCAGTTTTAAACATAGGAGAAATTTTTTTTCTTAATAAACTAATTAGGTAGGAAAGGAGAGATTGAGGATGCAGAGGAGAATGGCAACTCACATAAGGTGAAAGGGCCTGGGCTCAGGACTCAGGGAAAGTAAAGAGAATGAATGGATGCCGGTAAGTGGTGGATTTGGAGGTGGGAATATGAAGGAGTGCTGACAGTCTGTTTCTGTTTTTCCTGGAAAATGTAGATACAGTAATGAGCTAGAGTGAGAGGCTTTAGGAAGTATTGAGTTAGTTTGAAGTGAGAGCAGACAGTGTGAAAAGAGAAGGTAAGTAGGTATAGGGTTGCCAAGCAGTATTGAGTGCCTACAGAAGATTTGTGGTCATAAATTAAAGTGAGATCAATCAGCCCATTTATATGTTTTTCTTTCTTTCTTTTTTTTTTTAAATATATTTTTATTGATTTCAGAGAGGAAGGGAGAGGGAAAGAGAGGCAGAAACATCAATGATAAGAGAGAATCATTGATTGGCTGCCTCCTGCACCCCCCCCCCCCCCTTACTGGGGATTGAGCCCACAACCTCGGCATATGCCCTTGACCAGAATTGAGCCTGGGACCCTTCAATCCCCAGGCCAAACGCTCTATCCACTGAGCCAAACTGGCTAGGGCTATGTGTTTTTCTTGATCAGTGTTCAGCTGCTTGGGTGCAGGCCTGGCTGGAGGACATGGGTAGTTGTGTTTAAACTGGATTGAGGGAAAGTGGAGTAGGAGTTATAGGTGTTTGCAGAGCAGTGATAACGTTGATGACCTTGGAACCTAATGTGGGTAGAAAAACAGGATAAGAGGTGATGATGGTGAAAAACTGGGAGGTTAATGTCCCTGAGATCAGAAACTAAACTAAAAGCTGAATCTTCCAAGGCCCCTACTCCCAGTTCTAGGCACTTCCTGATAGCCAGTTTTACACCTAGTCTACCTAAGAAGAAAATAGATTCTTTCAGTTGTGGTAGTAATATTAATAACTACTTTTTTGGGGATTTACTAAATGTTGATTACTGAAGACAACCAAGCCTTTGAGATAGGTAATACTGTCTCTGTTTTTCAAATGAGGAAACTGAGGCTTAGAGAGGCCAGATAATTTCTCCCACATAGTAAGTGGGAGAGCCAGAACTTGAATCACTTAACATTCTGTTGCAAACAGCAAGTTCTTTTTTTTTTTTAATTATATATATATAAAAGTATATTTCTATTGATTTCAGAGAGGAAGGGAGAGAAGAGAGAGATAAAAATATCAATGATGAGAGAGAATCATTGATTGGCTGCCTCCTGTATGCCCCACATTGGGTATCAAGGCTGTAGCCCAGGCATGTACTCTGACCAAATATTAAACCATGACCTTCTGGTTTATAGGTTGATGCTCAATCACCAAGCCATGCTGGCAGGGCCAAACCGCAAGTTTTTTTTTTTTAATATATTTTATTGATTTTTTACAGAGAGGAAGGGAGAGGAATAAAGAGTTAGAAACATTGATGAGAGAGAAACATCAGACAGCTGCCTCCTGCACACCTACTGGGGATGTGCCTGCAACCCAGGTACGTGCCCTTGACTGGAATCGAACCTGGGACCATTCAGCCTGCAGGCTGATGCTCTGTCCACTGAGCCAAACTAGTTTTGGCAAAATAGCAAGTTCTTAACCATTGTCCTGTGCTACTGCTGTCTCCTCTAACTCATTCGAATATTTGAGATATGGAGGACTTATTTATCCTATAAAGATGTATCATGTTAAATTACATCTAAATCAATTTGATTTTTTTCCCTTGGAAATAGAACTAGAAAATTCAAATATTTTTGAAGCTTAAAGTTAAATAAAGTGAGTAAAAGCCAGATAGGAATTTGGAAAACCAGAAAATATCTGCCTTGCTTAATAAAGATAGGCAATATTTGGTATCAATCTATTTTGTGACCCCATAGTGGTCTGAAGATGTGGATTTTTGTGGTAAGACTTTGAATATTTAAGTATTGGCAACTAATTTATATGTTTGAAAGCTCTGGGCAGGTCATACAACAAAGCCAGTCTGTAGACCCCATTTGGCCACTGGCAAGCAGGTATGACCTCTGCTATAAAATATATTTTTGCAAGAATATAAGTAATTTTTGTATCAAAAATTTTAAGTAGGCCAGGCATAGAGGATTGAGTTTTTTATTCAAATATAGGTCATGCAAATGCAGCCAGATGTGGAATTAACTGTGGCACTAAATTTAAAAAAAAATTGAAAATAATAACTTAAAACTGAGGGAGTTGGATGGTAGAAGAGTAGGTAAGAGTGAGTCTCACAGTTAAAGGGAAGTCCTTGAAAGTAAAAGCAGCTTCAGTCCAATGCTCAAGAGAGGGGCCTCCTAGTCCATGCCCTATCACTCATGATTTTTGTGAATTTTGGGGAGATTTCTCCATCTCTAAATTTATGTCTGGGTTCATCCCACAGAGAGGCATTGTGGAAACATTGAGAAATACCAGAAGATCTAGAGAAAGGAAAGTACTGTAGACAAGTGAAATTATTTTCAGACCAGTTTATAATTTAAAAACTAAACATATACCAGTGAAAGAATGAGAAGGTTTGGGGATAAGAAACAGAAGAGATTTTAGTTACATTTATGAGAGTTCTAGTGGCTCAGTGCACAAAATTTATGCACATTAATTACAGTAAGTAATTTAACATTGCTATTTGCCCTTTCTCTATAATAGAAGTGTCAGAGATGAAAGAAAATTAGTAAAATGTATATGAAAACCTTCCTCCTGTCAGAGTCTGGGGCACACATAGAACTCAGAGTCAAGTCCCCGCCCACCCACATGTGCCTCAAAATTGCTTGAAACTCAGACCTGCGCACCCCCTCCCCCTCATTGGACTAGATCCAGGCCTGGCCAATCCCACCCTTGTCAATCCCCGCCGGCAGGGGACATAGCCTCAGGTCTCCTGACCTGGTGCCAGGACAGGGGGTGTGGCCTGAGGTCCCCAGCCCATACTAGGGCAGAGGGTATGCTTTGAGGTCCCCCCATCAAGCGCCACCAGGTGTGGGACATGGCCTGAGATCCCCTGTCAAGCCCGGCTAGGTTGGGGGCATGGCCTGAGTTCCCCCATTAAACCCCGCCAGATGGGGAATGTGGCCTCAGGTCCCCTAGCCTGGTGCTGGGGTGGGGGTCACGGCTTGAGGTCCCTGTCAAACCCTGCTGGATGGGGGCATGGCCTGAGGTCCCCCAGCCTAGTGCCAAGGCGGTAGGTGCAGCCTGAGGTCTCCTGTTGAGCCCTACTAGGTGGGGGAGGGTGCAGCCTCAGGTCCCTGCTGATTGCTTGTTAAGGCTCCTTATGGGAACTTGGCCTCAGTTGTGGGTGCAGCCATTTTTGTGATGGAGTGATGGTCAATTAGCATATTCCCCCTTTATTAGATAGGATAATTGTTATCCTGGTATCTCTTCAAGATAACTACTCTGTGCCTATTGTGATATTTATTTAAAAAACAACAACTTCTATTTTCAGTTGGATGGATTTATTGCTCGAAACTGGGCCAGTCAAAAGTCAGCTTTGGGAAGTGCTCTTGATCCACTTGCTGATAAAATACTTATCAGTATCTTATATGTTAGCTTGACCTATGCAGATCTTATTCCAGGTAAGAACACCCTCATGCACACTTTTTATAGCATAGGTAAGAAGGACATAAATCAGCTTAGGATTTCTCTTGATAGATAATTTTTGTCCCCAAAATATATTTTTTTAATTTTAAACTGTTCCTTAATTCTAAACTATTGAACTGTTTGGTTTGTCAAATTATTTGATTTTATTTTAGAATCTATGTCCTTATTATAGTAGTAGAATTCATTTAGTAAGATTGCTTAAAGTTAAAATTGAGCAAATATTCTATAGTGCCAATTCTTATTACTCTAGAATGTTTTAAAACCATGTTATATATTCTTAGTGCCTAACTTTTGGAAAACAATGTAGAGTTTTCCTTAGTACTCTTTAATCATAATAAATGAGAGGTCTGAAATCCTGAAGATGTCTAAAATTTCACATTATTTTTATTTAGATATTATGCAATTTCAAATCATGCATGCTTGTACAACACATTATCTGAATACTCTTAACAAAATGTTATGCTCTTTTGCCTTGTGTTTTGCATGTGCTCTTCTGATTGTTCATTTTTTACTTTGCCTGTATTTCTTAGTTTTTCTCCCTTGGTTCAGTTTAAACTATTTCCAACAGTTCGGAATAGAATCTGAGAACAAAGAAGCTGCCACATGGTCCTTCAATAAATAGCATGTATTGCCAAGACCGGTTTGGCTCAGTGGATAGAGCATCGGCCTGCGGACTGAAAAGTCCCAGGTTCGATTCCGGTCGGGGGCATGTACCTTGCTTGTGGGCACATCTCCAGTACGGGGCGTGCAGGAGGCAGCTGATCGATGTCTCTCTCTCATCGATGTTTCTGACTTTCTATCCCTCTCCCTTCCTCTCTGTAAAAAAATCAATAAAATATATTTTTAAAAAATAGCATGTATTATTAACATTTGAGAGGAAGAGTTTCAGACTGGTATAGAATCCTCAATCTAGACATTATTTTTCTCCTCTATGTTAAGGCTTTTAAATTCCCATACCAAATTAAAAAATGAATTGGACTAATGGTTATATTTATTTGCTTCTTTGAAAGTCAGAATTGTGTTAGTATATGATTGGTGGTGTTGAAGGGGCAGGAGTAGTCTCAAATAAATACAAATACTTTATCAGGAAAAAGAATTAAGAAGCATTCTGTTGACATTAAAAATTGAAAAGATCTTGTGTACTTTTGTGCCTCCCATTTTTCAGTTATTTTTTAATTTTTGGCTTTATTTTAACAAAAGTTAGCCAGGTATTCCCCTATTAAACATAGCATTGTTCCCAGGTTTTGTTGCTCTGAGCTTTTCCTAAATAATTGGTGTAGGTTGTTTCCCAAACTGAGACTTTGCTTCACTATCATTCTGGAAATTTACATTTTCTCTCTTCTGTGTTGAGTCAGTTTTTCCAGGCTCCCATGGCTTCCTTATAAAGATCTTCCTGTTGATGGAGGGCCCCATTCCCTGTGGTAAAGGTGCAGTGTGGCAGCCACATTTTTAGAGCTCTAGAATGTCTTTATTCTAAGACATATAAAATGTCATCCGAAAGACATCTGAAATGTTATTCTACTCTTCCTACTTGATTGAGGTTTGAACTGGGCATAATTTTTATTTGCAGATTATTTTTTCTCAATTTTTGTTACATAAATTAAGTCATTTATTATAGACTAGCAAGATTTCAAATTGTGGTGCTCCTACTGGTCTTTCAGTTCCTAAAGTCTTCTGATCGCAGACTTGACTGTGATGGCAGAAGTGGTGTTATAGATCCAGGCTTCATCAGCTACTGTTTTCATGCAAGAAAATGCAGTGCCAGCTCCCCAAGCTTCTCTCTTCATCTGGGTTTGGTCACTGGAGGAGCAAGTGTACTTGGCATGCTGGCTGATCTCAGTTTTCTTCACCACTTCCCTGAGGGAGGCGTCATAACGGGTTCCATATTCCTACTTTTGGGTGCATTTAGCCATGTTGTTGCAAACCAAGTCAAAACCCAGAGCGTTGGCTCAGTTTTGAAGACAATGTTCTATAGACTTCTAGATTCCATATTGCTGTTGACAAGGCAATTATGCCATTCTGATACTTTTCCTTCACATGTGATTATGTTTTATATTGAAAAGCTTTTAAGTGTCCTTATTACTTTTTCCTAGTTGATGTTTTTAAGAAAGATACCTTTCTTAAAAATTAATTTTATTTCTATGGATACCCAATTATCCTAGGACCTTTTATTGAAAAGTCTGAACTTTTCCAAGTTCACTTCAATGACCATATGTACATGGGTTTGTTTCTCAGTTGCCTAGATTTTTTCCCATTGATTTGTCTGTCTTTGTACCAGTACCATTCTTAATTATTATTATTTTGCTAAATGTCTTGATATCTGGTAGAACAAGTCCTTCCACTTATGGTATTCTTACCCCTTTCCATTTGTGAATTTTAGAATCAGTTTTTCAAGTTCCCCCAGAAAATACTGATGGGATTTTAATTGGAGTTGCATTGAATTTATAGATCTATTTGGGAGAATTGGCATCTTTACAACTTGAGTTTTCCAGTCCACAAATATGATATATCTGCTCTATTTGGGGCTTTTGAAAATGTCAAAATGTTAGTTTTCTCTAGAGCAATAGTAATTTTTTATTAGCTGTATTTCTAGTACTTGATAGTTCTTGATGCTTTTATAATTGGTAGCTTTTTTATATTTCATTTTGTAATAACTTTGTTAATAGTTGAAAGTTCTATTTCTAATGTTGATTTTTGTGTCTGGTAACACTTGCTAAACTTATTCTAATGATAAAAATGTAAACGAAGTCTCAGGTTTTCTGTATCCTCAATTGTGTATTGTCTGTAATTAATGACAGTATATTTTTTCTTTTCCATTTCTTTTGCCGTTTCTTTTACTTGCCTTACTCCATCACTCAGTACAGTGTTGAATAGTAGTGGTATCTGTGTCTTATTCCCAATCTCAAAGGAAGCTTTCAACATTTCACTATTCAATACATTTCCTGTAGCGTTTAGTAGATACCCTTTTTCAGATTAAGGAGTTTGCTCAGAGTTTCTGTTACAATCGAATGTTGAATTTTATCATGTTTTTCTCGTGTATTATAGCAGTCATATTTTTTCCCTTTAAGCTGTTTATGTGTGGTGGAATTGCATTCTTGATTTCCTGATGTTAGACCATT
Source organism: Lasiurus cinereus (assembly GCA_011751065.1). NCBI lineage: Eukaryota > Metazoa > Chordata > Mammalia > Chiroptera > Vespertilionidae > Lasiurus > Lasiurus cinereus. The sequence continues at coordinate 28,026,981 of JAAGEH010000006.1, read as the reverse complement.
CTGAAATTTCTGACATAAATCTAACTTTATTGTTATATATTATGAAAATATTGCTGGATTTGGTTTGCTGATATTTTGTTGGTGATTTCATATACATCCATGAGACTGGCTTAGAATTCTTATCTCCAGATAGCTTTGTTAGGTATTAGCATCAAGTTTATACCAATCTCATAAAACAAGTTAGGGAATCTATTTATTTTTCCCCATTCTTGGGAGATGCTTGTATAAGATCGCAATTATTCTTTAAATGCGTGGTAGAACTTGTTGAAGTGGCTTGGAGTTTTTTTTTTTTAAAGAGGTTTAAAATAAGTGATTGTGGCTCTTTTCCTTAAATAATTTTAAGATGATTCAGGTTTTTTGGTTCATCTTGTATAGGTTGTGATGTTTTCCTAGGAACTCTTATCTGTTTCAGTTGCATTTTAGAAATTTACCGTAAATCTTCAAAGAACCAACTTTGGCCTTTGCCGAGCTTATCTGATATGTTTAGTTTAGGACTTGATTAAATCTTGCTTTTTTTTTTTTTTAATGTTTTCCTCCTTTCCTTGTGTTTTCATTTTCTAAATTATTTAGACTGGTTCAGTCCCAATATGCAAATGAGGGAGGCAAAAATTATAAGGAAGGAGGTAAAGGCCGAGGGCAGGGCGTCCATTTGGCAGTCATTATTCCAGGATGTTTATTGCTTGGCCTCCAGCTGAAGTTTAGCAACAGGTTTAGCAATTTACTAGCAACTCTGAGAACTGAAAGATATGTATAGTCCTCACTTCCTTACTAGCCTCCTAACTCTGTTTTAAGTGAATCTTTTAGCAGTATTTATTTTATTTTACTTATTTTTCATTATAATCACCATGTTGTATATTATTATATCTTAGTCATCTTATTTATTTATTTATTTTATAGAGAGAAAATGAGAGGGATAGAGAGAAGCATTGATGAGAGAAAAACATCGACCAGCTGCCTCCTGCACACTCCCTACTGGGGATGTGCCCGCAACCAAGGTATATGCCCTTGACTGGACTCAAACCTGGGACCCTTCAGTCCACTGATGCTCTATCCACTGAGCCAAACCAGTTAGGGCTATCTTAGTCATCTTAAAACTGAAAGTTTGTCCCATTGACACCTTCTTCCTATTTCTCCTATCCTCCAGTCTCTGGAAACTACTTTATTACTATTTCTGAATTCAGTATTTTTTAAGATTCCACATATAGCCCTAACCAGTTTGGCTCAGTGGATAGAGCATCGGCCTGGGGAGTAGGGGTCCCGGGTTCGATTCCGGTCAAGGTCATGTACCTTGGTTTCAGATATATCCCTGGTGGGGGTTGTGCAGGAGGCAGCTGGATCTGATGCTTCTCTCATTGATGTTTCTAATTCTTTCCCTCTCCTGTCTCCTGCATGTCTTCCCTTTTCCCCCCATAATTGGAGATTGAGTCGGCAACATGGGTACATGCCCTGACTAGGAATCGAACCATGACCTCCTGGTTCATAGGTTGATGCTCATGTTCAACCACTGAACCACACCAGCCGGGCAATCCATGTCTTTTTTTAAGGAAATCTTTTTACATTGAATGCTTTTAAGATTTCTTCTTTGTCTTTGGTTTCCACAATTTCACAATAATATTTGTGAATATGAGTTTCTTTTTTTATTTATCTTGTTTGAGACTTGGGCTTTGTAATCTGTGGATTGACATTATTAATCAGTTCTGGAAAATTCTTAACCTTAATCTTCAGATATTGCTATTGCCTATTTTTCTCTTGGGAACATAATATACCTATGTAGACCTTTTCACAGAATCTTTTAGTTGTCTTAGCCTCTTTTCTGTATGTTACCTTATTTTATTTTTCTGGGCTTCATTTTGGGTGCTTACTAATGTACTTGCTCATTCAGTTCCCCAGTTCTCTTCTTCAGCTATCTAATTATTTAATTGTGTTTTCCAGTTATAGAATTTCTATTTTATTCTTCAAGCTTACTAAATTGTCTTTCATAGTTTTCAGTTCTTAGCTAAAATCTTTATTTTTATATCCCTTTGAAAACAATAACTTCAATTATTTAATGGACTCTTAAAAATCTAACATTTTGCCTGGCTTATGTGGCTCAAGGATTGAGTGTCGACCAATGAATGCATCAAGAAGTTGCAAGTTTGATTGCTGGTCAGGGCACATGCCAGGGTTCTGGTTTCGATCCCCAATAGGAGGCCTGCAGGAAGCAACCAATAAATGTTGATGTTTCCTCTCATCAATATTTTTCTTTCTCTTCCTTCCTTTCTCTCTAAAATCAATAAAAACATATTTAAATAAAATTTCATATCTTTTGAGGGAGGGTTTCTTTCATTTGTTGTTTCTGTTGATTCTTACTCATTGTATTTTGTGAGTTTGGTTATTTTTGACTGTTTAGTCATTATATTAATGTTTGAAAAATAATTTGGAGAAATATTTTTATGTTTAGGATGATGGCATCATTCTCAAGGAAGATTTTTTGTTCAGTCCTACTAAGTGCTTAGGAATGCTAAGAGGCTAGGATTCCCTAGATCATGGGTGGGCAAAATCCAGTCTGCAGGCTGTATAAGGCCGGTGAAATCATTTGTTCTGGCTCTGCCAAGGCACTGGGGATGAATTAATTAAATGTTTGAACAAATGTAGCCGGCTAATTTTTATTTAATTAAATCTTTATTATTCAGATTATTAAATTTGTTTCTCTTTTTTCCCCTCCATAGTACCCCTCCACCCAGCTCCCACCCTTCCCTCTGCCCTTACCTCCCTCCCATTGACCTCATCCATAGGTGTATGATTTTTGTCCAGTCTCTCCCTGTACTTCCTTCACCCCTTTCCCCCTGAGAATTATCAGTCCACTCCCTTTCTGTGCTCCTGATTCTATTATATTCACCAGTTTATTCTGTTGATGAAATTTTTAATTCACTTAATTTTTAGATTCACTTGTTGATATGTATTTGTTGTTCATAATTTTTTGGCTTTTACCTTTTTCTTCTTCCTCTTCTAAAAGAGTACCTTTCAGCATTTCATATAATACTGGTTTGGAGTTGATGAACTCCTTTAGCCTTTTCTTATCTGTGAAGCTCTTTATCTGCCCTTCAATTCCGAATGATAGTTTTGCTGGATAGAGTATTCTTGGTTGTAGGTTCTTGCTATTCAACACGTTCAATAATTCTTGCCATTCCCGTCTGGCCTGCATCGTTTCTGTTGAGAAATCAGCTGGCAGTCATATGGGTGTTCCCTTGTAGGTAATGAATTGTTTTTCTCTTGCTGCTTTTAATATTCTCTCTTTGTCCTCCGCTCTTGGTATTTTAATTATGATGTGTCTTGGTGTGGTCCTCTTTGGATTCCTTTTATATGGGGTTCTGTGTGCTTCCTGGACTTGTAAGTCTATTTCTTTGACCAGATGTGTGAAGTTTTCAGTCATTATTTCTTTAAATAGGTTTTCAGTATCTTGCTCTCTCTCTTCTTCTGGCACCCCCACAATTCTGATGTTGGTACATTTGAAGCTGTCTCAGAGGCTCCTTACATTATTTTCACATTTTTGTATTCTTTTCTCTTCTTGCTTTTTCCAGTTGAATGTTTTTTGCTTCTTTATATTTCAAATTTTTGACTTGATTCTTGCCTTCCTCCAGTCTGCTGTTAGGACTCTGTATAATATTTTTTATTTCAGTCAGTGTCTCTAGTTGGTCCTTTTTCATCTCCTCCAGGCTCTCGCTAATTTTATCCAACTTTTCTAGCATATTCTTGAAAAACCTTATAAGCGTGGTTTTGAACTCTATATCCAGTCGTTTTTTTCCCTCCATTTCTTTTGTTTGTGATCCCTTCCCTTGTCTCGGCATTTTCACTATGCTGGGAGAGCTTCTGTGTTGGATTCAGCCTTATGATACCAGACTTGCAAAACCGAAGAAGCCTCTGTTGAGTTTGGGATGGGTGGAGTCTCAGGGCTTAAGGGACCGCCTTGCCTTCCAGTCGGCCCCGCCCTCCACGGCCCCTGAGTCTCACGTGACTGGGTAATCGCTGGAGCGGTCCTTGTGCGCGTGCACCCGCAGTGCCTCTAGACCGCTGCCTTTCCGGCTCCCCTGCACACCAGGACCACAGAAGTCTAGGTCCCCAGGGTTTCACCCGAAATAGGGGCTTAGTGGAGTCAGAAGTGGCACAGTTGGGAGGGTCTGTCTTCCGCCCACTCGCGAAAGCCAGCAGCACAATCAGCAATCTGTCCTCTGCGCAGTGCTGTGCACGCCACCAGACCTCTGATCTTTTGCGACTCCCCTAAATTTCCTTGCACCTCTTCCTTTTCACAGTCCAAACTCCTCCCGTATGAGTTTCGACTGGATCTGGGGTTTAGTGTCATAGGATAAGGGGTTCAATGTAGCAGGCTAATTTTTAAGTTGATAATTTTGTATGGCCCAAGAATGTTGTTATAAATATCCAAATGGCCCTTCACAGAAAATAAGTTACCACCCCTGTCCTATATTATCAGATGGTGAGACATTCTTCTAAGGCAGCGGTTCTCAACCTGTGAGTCGCGACCCCTTTGGGGGTCAACGACCCTTTCACAGGGGTCACCTAAGACCATCAGAAAATGCAGATATTTACATCACGATGCATAACAGTAGCAAAATTTCATGGTTGAGGGTCACCATCACATGAGGAACTGTATGCAAGGGTCGCCGCCTTAGGAAGGTTGAGAACCACTGTCCTAAGGCTTTAGTACCATCTCCTTTCCCAATCGTGGTGATAGTCCTTCACACTCCCATTCAAAGCTATGAGGTGCTTTTTTAGACCCCAGCCTCGATGGTTTGACTGCTGTTTCCCAGACCATCTGAGACTACCAAAATTTCTATTCAACTTTTTGTCTTGTGTCCTAGAAGGACAGAGGCTTTGAGTATTTAGACCTTTTTTGAGTTCTCACTCGAACAGGCATTAGCCTGACAATTTCTTAGCATCTTTTAAGCAGCTTTCGGGATTTTTTTTTGTTATTCTTTAGTTATATTAGCAGAAGGATTGTTCTGAATGATTTAGTCAGATATTAATGGAAGCTGAGTCCTAGGATCTTTTCATTGTCCTTGTTGTTCTGAAATTTTATAGTGGTATGTATATGCTCTGGATCCTACTCAACTTTGGTGTGAGTCTTTCATTGTGCTGGGTATTAAGGAGTCCCCTTCGGTCTGAAAACTCCAATTCTGAAAATTGTTTATATCTTTGAAAATTTTCTACCCTATGTTTTCTTGGTTCTCTTCTTTCTGGTATTTTTAATAATATGTAAGAAATATTTAAAACAATGCATAATAAGTTATCATTTTGGTAATTAATAGAACTTGGACCCGAATCTTTGGAGTGTATCTCCTCTTCTGCTGAAATTTCTTATTTAGGATTAAGGCATATTTCTTTTTACTCCATGGTGATGGAAATACATTACCAGATGCTTATTTTTGTTTGAAGTTCTGTTTAGGGGATTTATTATATGTAATTTGCATGAGTTTGTTGCATTTTAAAATCTGGTTGCTGTTAGGTGGTGCTAGCTAAATTATTGCTATGAAAAGTTTGTTGTACAGTCACAAAAATGTCCCTAAAAATCATGGCAGGTTGGCTTTTGTTACTTGGTTCATATAACTGTATCATCTGTGTGTTCCAAATGCCATGAATTGCGTAGAGAACCACTTTCTCTTTGGAGAAATCTTGTCATCCAGTTCTAGGTCAAGGATCAACACTTACATCATAGCTGTGACCAGCAGAGATTTAAAATTTAAATCTGTAATTCATTAGTCAGATTTTTCTCAAGTTGCAAAATCAACAGAATGTCAAAGCTAGAAAGGACCATAAGTATAACCTCAAAAGTAATTCACAAAAGAGCTGTTTGAAAGTATTATGGAAATGGAGATGTACAGTGATTGTTTATTTTAGTAGTTGAACATTTTAAACTGTGTTTTAGCCTCAGGATTTTTTCTCCTTTAAAAAAAATAATTTTTCCCTTATGAAATTGTTACAGGTTCATGGTTAAGACTTCTTGCAACACTGAAGGATATAAAGTGAAACAAGTCCTTTGCCCTCTCATTCTCATTCCACAAGGGCTCCTTGGCATCCATCTAAAATAATCCACCTACTGGCTCTGCCTTTGGTGTCATGCTGTAGAATCTTAGGAATAATGAGAAAGTATTGACAAGTTAAATTCATGTTTAGTTAGAATTCACTGAATGAATGGGGCAGGAGAAAAAATAGCAATTGTTGGGGTAGGAACTGGCTCAGATAAGAATGAGAACATTTTGTTTCTTCCCAGGAGGTACATATCACAAATTTTATTGTTTATTATAAAGTTGCCTAGAATACAGAAGCAAGCATTCAAAGGTCCTGAGACGCCAGTATAATTTGAGCCCTGACATCCCTTCCAGCCTCTTTACTATTTTAATCCCATGTACTTATAGTGAGCGTGGTGATCTTTTTCCCCAAACTTACAAAGCTAAGCAGAAGTGGTTGGAGTTAGTAAAGCTGACACTGATAACTAACTGCAGCTTAAAACATGTTCAAGAAACACAAAACAAAAGGAGGCCTGGAAGGTCAACATTCTGAAAGGCAAACTTATTAGGCTTTGAAAGTCATAGTTTCTTTTCACTTTGTTTTGAGTTCATGTAAAAAAAGATAAAAATCAGTGGTTCACTTTAAGGATCCTAAACTTTCAATAGATTTTTATTAAAAAATGAAAATTTTTACTTATGAAAAACACCCATTTATGGTAAGGCTTATCAGAAACACCAGTTTATGGTAAAGCTTCACTGTATGCATAATATCTTAGAAATTTAAAAAATCCCAACCAAAATTATTTTATTTTTGATTTTCAGTTCCACTTACTTATATGATAATTTCAAGAGATATAATGTTGATTGTTGCTGTTTTTTATGTCAGATATCGAACTCTTCCAGAACCGGTGAGTATGTTTCAAAGAAAATGTTCTTTTATTATTACTTAGCAAGGGAAAAAAGTATCACTCTGTTGTATACTGAGTTTCACTTTATGGGAATAATTTATGACAGTTATTTTTTAGAAATCTATTTGCCAAGAATTTTTTTTATTGATTTTTTACAGAGAGGAAGGGAGAGAGATAGTTAGAAACATCGATGAGAGAGAAACATCCATCAGCTGCCTCCTGCACACCCCCGCACTGAGGACGTGCCCGCAACCAAGGTACATGCCCCTGACTGGAATCGAACCTGGGACCTTTGGTCCACAGGCCGACGCTCTATCCACTCACTGAACCAAACTGGCTAGGGCGAGAATTTTTTTTTAAAAATACTAACTGTCATCTTGCTTTAGTAGTTTTCAGTGAACACAGAATAATTAATTTAAATCATACATGCCTTGCCCTAACTGGTTTGGCTCAGTGGATAGAAAGTCAGCCTGCGGATTCAAGGGTCCCAGGTTCGATTCCAGTCAAGGGCATATACCTTGGTGTGGGCACATCCCCAGTAGATGGTGTGCAGGAGGCAGCTGATTGATATTTCTCTCTCATCGATGTTTCTAACTCTCTATCCCTCTCCCTTCCTCTCTGTAAAAAAAATTAATAAAATATATTTAAAAATAAATAAAACAGACATGCCTTATAAGCCTAATCAATGGACACAGACAAAAGGGGGTGGGGTATTAGTGGGGTGTGGGAATAATGGGGGAATAAGGACACATATGTAATACCTTCATAAAGAAAGTTTTAAAAAATGCAACAAAAACAGAAAAAAAAAATAAAACAGATATGCTTTTGTTTTAAGTCCAAATCCTTTCAGTTGATAGCACATAATTACCTGCAGCTTAAAACCCAGACCAGCTACCCCCATTCAAGCTCTATTAGGAGTGTTTGCACAACGAAGCCCTTTTTGCTATTTAATTGAGCCAATACTATGGCTTGTCTAGAACAGATTTTTAAAATCACAGCTGTATGAGCATGGGATGGTTAATTTGTATATTTGTTTATTGGTTTTAAAAATATTTGAGCACACAAGCATAGCATAATGACCTCATCTGTTGGCTCCCAACTCAGTGAACATAGCAGTATTTATTTATTTTGTATTTTGAGTCTATAAAAGAAAATAGTAATAAGGAACATTTATTGAATTTTTTAATGGAAAGAGATAGATTTTATGATAGTTATCGTGTTTTTTAGGAATTGATAAATCTATGGGTTTTTAAAATCTCTTTTCAGTAATCTGTGTATAATTTATAAAGCACGTAGTAATGCTCATTTAGGAAAGTGCAGATAAGGGCTTATTGTAGCATAGAGCCAGGCCTGTGGTAAGCATTGAGTAACTGTTACCTACATATAATAACAAAATGTTTATTTGAAATTGAATGCTAAATTGAATAAACTTTTATCTTTTTTGCCCTCTGCCAGCGAACACTTTCTAAGTATTTCAATCCTTGCTATGCTACTGCTAGGTTAAAACCAACCTTCATCAGCAAGGTAAGAGACACACAGCATCCTTTTAAGCTTATTACAATGAATATAAACCTCAGTCTGGAGCAGTTGAAAATGAGACAAACTTAAATGCAGTGACTGTAGTAGATAGAGAGTGGGGACATTAACCCAATATCTTTGTTCTCAAAGCTTTTGTAATTTTTAGTATATGTGTTGTGTTTTGTGTTGGTCTGAGAATTTAAGATGAGGAAATAGGGCCATCATTTAGGGAAAGTAAACACAAAGAGGTTATGAAGGTTTCTTTCTGGTATTACTACCCACCTCCCTTTGGTCAAAACAACTTATAATAAGGCTGTTTTCTTTTCAAGCTTGAATGTTACATCCAGAGCGATAGGAGAAAGTTTATTCACAATTTCATAAACAACTGCTATTCTAAGTTTCCATCCCATTTTCCTGAGTGAGCCACTTCAGGATTATATCTGTGTGCCAATCTTTGCACACACAGAGGACACTGTTAATGGCTCTCAAGGCACATTTATTTTTCTATTGGCCTTGATAAGTTTGCTCTACTCATTCTTGTGTCTCATCCTTTGTAGTGGCAGTTTATCAGGCTGGGGATGCCTGTCATCTTTGGGACAGAGGGGTGATGACTTTTACATATTTATTATTTTTAAATTTATTTAATAAATATTTGTATTGAATTTTAGAGTGAGAGGAAGGGGGAGGGAGAGAGAGAGGAACATTGATGTTAGAGCAAAACATCTCTTGGCTGCCTCCCACATGCCCCCTACTGGGGATCAATTCTGAAACCAGAGCATGTGTGCTGACTAAGAATCAAACTAGTAACCTTTCCTTGCACAAGACGACCCCTTGTCAACTGAGCCACACCAGCCAGGGGGGTGATTACTTTCAAACCAGAAATTCCCTGGGTGGAACTTTACCTATATATGTGGGGTTTTATTTTATTTTTATATTTTATCACAGTAATTTGTTACAGATAGGATGTGGCTTAAAGAAGTGGAGAGACAAATACCTCAAATCCTTGAACTTGCAAGAAATTCTCCAGGCAGTTTTTATTATTTATTTTTAAAACAAAGTGGAATTCTTGTAATTTGGCTGCAGAATGGATGATAGAACATAGGTGCTTCTCTAGGCACATCACCCACTGATTCCCTGTCACCCACTCTCCCTCAGACACTTTTCATCATGAGTAGAGTAGAAGTCTTCAGTGTCTTTCTGGTTCTGTTTCTTTCTTTGTCCTCCATGCTGTCTTTTAGGATAGAGAATCCTCATTTCCTCCAAAGAACCTCTCATGGAGACGAGTGCATTTCAAAGTTCTAACCTCATGAGTTTGACAGGCAGGCAAGCGATAGCATTGAATGAAGTGCTGGGAAATCTGGGTTCTAGGTTCAGATATGTAACCTGCTATGATTATAGGCAAGGCCACTTTACTAATCGCATTACCTTTTCATCTGTGAAATTATTTTCCGTATTTACAAGGTTGTTTTAATGGCTAAAATAAATGTCAAAGAGCTTTGAATCATATTAAATTGTTATGGAAATTCAAGATAGTGGTATTTTCTGACAGTTGCCCTTCTCTTTGCTGTGAAGAGCAGCTGTGCAGACAAATGGGCCAGTTGGTAAAGTTTACTCCTTTGTGTGAATGCCAGCTTCTTTGGTATGAATATTAGAACATTAAACATGTTGAGGGTATTTTGTGTTACTCTGTCTTGTGAGCTTGAAACAGGATCTGGTTGGCACTGTTCATGGATGTTTTTTTTGTTTTTTGTTTTTTTTTAGGTAAACACAGCAGTCCAGTTAATCTTGGTAGCAGCTTCTTTGGCAGCTCCGGTTTTCAATTTTGCTCACGGCTTTTATCTTCCAGTACTGTGGTAAGCTAAATTTAGTATTAATTACCCTGTAAGAATGTCAACAAAATGGCTTATTGTGGTAGTCCTAGAATTACTTTGTTCTTATAGTGTTGATTGAGCACCAACCAAGTAAAGCTATGGGCTCTATTCTGTGGTTGATATTATTCTTAAGAAGCTTACTATAAAATATGGGGTATAGAAGTTATATTTGAGGAGTTTTCATGCAAGTTAAAGGGGATGAGAGGTACAGATGAAATGTTGGGATTTCAGAGGAAGGAAGCCATTTCCAGGTGGAAAGAAGAGGGACAGCTTCAGGGATGAAATGGCATTTGAACCATGAGGTCTGGGTGGATTTTATACAGTGAGAGACTGAGGGGAGGCCATTTTGGTGAAGGGCAGACCCTGTGCAAAGTAAGGTGTAGGAGAGTGGGCAGGGAAGTGTGTCCAGCCTAGTGAAAGGGCCGTTGTAGTAGGGAACTTAGAGAAAGGGTTTTGAGTTTTATTTTATTGTGCTTATTGTAGCCTTTAAAGGTGTCAAATTCAAAGTCTCAGAGTTTGGATGTGTCACACTGATATTGAAGCACTGCATCTTAATATACTTTTAACTTTGTAATTAAAACCTTCTTGCTTGATGTACTCTGAGCCAGAAAATGGTTGATTAACCAGTCAGTTAAGCTAAAGAAGCTTTAGAAATTATGCACACACTAAACCTCTTCTAAAATACTAGAGGCCTGGTGCATGAAATTTGTGCACTGTGGGTGGGGGAGGAGGGGTAGCGGTATCCCTCAGCCCAGCCTGCACTCTCTCCAATCTGGGAACCCTCAGGGGATGTCAGACATCCCTCTCACAATCTGGGACTGCTGGCTCCTAACCACTCACCTGCCTGCCTGCCTGATTGCCCCTAACCACTTTTACCTGCAGGCCTGACCGCCCCCAACTACCCCTCCCCTGCCGGCCTGGTCACTCCCAACTGCTCTCCCCTGACAGCATGGTCTGCCCTCCAACTGCCGTCTCCTGCTGGCCTGATTGCCCCCAACTGCCCTCCCCTGCCGGCCATCTTGTGGCAGCTATCTTGTGATGATAATGCACAAGGGTGTGATGCCACCTAGGCTTTTATTATATAGGATATGTAATTGTATATTGATTCTGATTCAATCTACATCTTCTGAATAGGACCAACACCTTTTCTTTGAATATATCTCTGATTTTCATGTTCTGCTTATTTTAAAGTGATGTAAGACTTTAAGACATTTACAAACCTATCTGTATATAAACTTTCTAGATTTTGTAGCATTTTTCTCTAGTATTTTGACAGCCACATTAACTGCTTACCTTATAGTAGTTTTTAGGAAGTTGGCTGGTTAGCAAGTCTTTCCAGAACCTTCACTCAAAAACAACAGGTTTTTTTTTTTTAATATATTTTATTGATTTTTTACAGAGAGAAAGGGAGAGAGATAGAGAGTTAGAAACATTGATGAGAGAGAGACATTGATCAGCCACCTCCTGCATGCCCCCCCACTGGGGATGTGCCTGCAACCAAGATACATGCCCTTGACTGGAATCGAACCTGGGACCTTTCAGCCCACAGGCCAACGCTCTATCCATTGAGCCAAACTGGTTTCGGCAACAGCTTTTCCTACATGTATTTTTTGTGGACTTACAATATTTAACTGGCATGAACAGCTTTGGGATCAAATAAAAATAGTCGGGATGGTCCTACATCTCACCTGATGGAGCAGAAGTGCACAACACACTAAGAAGTACCCTGTTGGCTGCAAGCATTCAGCAAGCCATAAGCACTACTGATCTAACTTCCAGGAGAAAGTTGAGTCAGTCTGCCAGCTCACTTAAGGAAGAATCAAAAAAGAAAACAAATTTATTTTAAATGACTCAGATTTCAAAAAATAGAGTCTAGAGGAGAAACCAAATGGCAGCAGAGGTGAACACTTAAACTGCTGCTTCATGCAACAATTTCAAAACTACAGCTAAAAGACAGAACGGATATCATCTAGAACCACAGGAAAGCTGGATAAGTGGAAATTCTACAACTAGAAGGAAAGAGAAGGGCTCATGGGGACTCAGAGGAGCTGCAGAAAGCTGAGGTATGGAGATGTGTGTAGAGAGGACGGGTAGCAGAGTGCCTGGCTGGCTTCCTCTAGTGAGAGGGAGATGGAAACTCCCTACTGCACTGAACCCCAGTTCCAACTGTACTGAACCCTAGTTCCAGGAGAGACTCATACGGGAGGAGTCTGGACTGTCGGGAAAAGGGAGGAGGGCCTGGAAACTTAGGAGAGCTGCGAAAGGCAGAGGTCTGGAGGCACGCGCACAAGTATATACAGAGGACTGACTGCTGATTGTGCCACTGACTTTATCTAGCGGGAGGAAGGCAGAACCTCCCGATTGCGCTGAACCCCAGTTTCTGTCGAGACTCATAGGGGTCCCTGGAGCGCATAGAAACTCAATGAGGCTGTGAAAGGCAGAGGTCTAGAGGCATACACGAATGCGCCCAGAGGGGGCTGCAGCTATTACCAAGAGACATAGATACCCAGGGACTGAGTAGGGCAGGGCTGACAGGAAGCCAAGGCTGTCTGCTCAGCCTGAGACTCTTCCCCATGCAAGCCAAGCACAGAGGCTTTTGCAGTTTTACAAGTCTTGTATCATAAGGCTGACTCCAGCACAGAAGTTCTCCTGGCATAGACACAGCTGATCCTCATAGCCAATTGGCCTAGAGGTCAATTTTTCTCAGTGATACCAACAACAGTCAAGACTTAACTACAACAAGGCTATACACACAGTCCACAAAGGGGTGCAGCAAGAGTGTCCACCTCAGGTAACTGAGGAGGCGGAACTACTGGGCTATATAGGACAACTAGCACACAAAGCTACTCTACCAACTTAGGGAAGCAGCGAAAATGCAGAGACAAAGAAACATCACAAATGAAAGAAATGGAGGAAAACAAACAAGTGGATATAAAGTTCAAAACCACGGATATAAGATTTTTCAAGAATTTCCTAGAAAAGATGGATAAATGTAGCGAGACCTACGAGGAGATGAAAAAGGACCAACTAGAAATTAAACATACACTGACTGAAATAAAAAATATTATTCAGAAAACCAACAGCAGCCTAAAGAAATGCAAGAATCAAGTCAAAGATTTGAAATACAAAGAAGCAGAAAACACTCAACTGGAAAAGCAAGAAGAATCCAAAAATATGAAAATAGTGTAAGGAGCCTCTGGGACAACTTCAAGCGTACCAACATCAGAATTATGGGGGTGCCAGAAGAAGAAAGAGAGCAAGATACTGAAAACCTATTTGAAGAAATGACTGAAAAATTCCCCCATCTGGTGAAAGAAATAGACTTACTAGTCCAGGAAGCTCACAGAACCCCAAACCAAAGGAATCCAAAGATGACCACACCAAGACACATCATAATTAAAATACCAAGAGCAAAAGACAAAGAGAGATTATTAAAAGCAGAAAGAGAAAAACAGTTAATTACCTATAAGGGAGCACCCATACGATTGTCAGCTGATTTCTCAACAGAAACTATGCAGGCCAGATGGGAGTGGCAAGAAATATTCAATGATGAAAAGCAAGAATACTCTACCCAGCAAAGCTATCATTAAGAATTGAAGGGCAGATAAAGAGCTTCACAGAGAAGAAAAAGCTAAAGGAGTTCATCAACTCCAAACCAGTATTATATGAAATGCTGAAAGGAAGAAGAAGAAAAAAGTTAAAGATAAAAATTATGAACAACAAATACATACCTATGAACAAGTGAATCTAAAAATCAAGTGAATTAAAAATCTAATGAACAGAATAAACTGGTGAATAATAGAATCAGGGGCATAGAAAGTGGACTGACAATTTTCAGAGGGAAAAGGTTGAGGGAGGTGCAGGAAGAGACTGGACAAAAATCGTATACCTATGGATGAGGACAATGTGGGGGAGGTAAGGGCAGGGAGTGGGGTGGGAACTGGGTGGAGGGGAGCTATGAGGGAGAAGAGGAACAATTGTTATAATGGGTACAATTAAGATTTATTAGAAAAAAAAGAAATAGAGTCTAACACTCTCAGTAGCATGGAGTAGTAGAAAGTGCACATGGCTCCAAAGTTATAGGCAGACCAGACTCTAGTGACCAACTTCTCTGTTGCAAAAATAATGTCTATATATATAAAAGTCCAATATGCAAAGTATCCCCTCAGGAGTTTGACTGACCGGGATTTTGATCACTTGCTATGAGATGCATTAACTAACCATCAGGTGCAGAACGAAGGGAGGCCCCAGCCAGCAGCTGGGGAAGGGAAACCTTGGCTGGCAACCAGCAGCCTCTAGGGACTCTACCCGTGCACAAATATTGTGTACTGGACCTCTAAGGAGAATTAAGACACTTAGAGTAATGTCTGGGAAAAAATGACAGGATTGTCACTATGTTCTTGGGCTCATGAACTAGATTTTACTAATTCTAATGAGGTCTTAAGGAAAAGCGGTGCATTTAAATTTTTGTAGTTTACTTTTTTAAATAATTTTAAATGTATTTTTTATTACTTTCACAGTTACTGATCTTTACTTGACAACTAAATTTTTTTTTCCCCGTTAAAGGTGTTTTACAGCTTTCACCACGGTTGCATCAGCTTACAGTTATTATCATTATGGTCGGAAAACTGTTCAGGTGATAAATGGCAGATGAATTCGTCATCGTTAGCAAGGAAGCAATATACATCATTGGCAGCAGGGCCAGTGGAAATGTACAGGAGTCTCCCTACTTTGAAAAAGGACTTGTCAGATCAAACCATGTCATCAATATTTAATGTGCATTGAAAATAAGCTTGATCATGGGCATATGCAGAATTTCCAATGTATTTTTAAATACAAATAAAACTATTATTTAGAATTTTTTACCATAGGTTTCTTGATTAACTTAAAAGGAATCAATTCCAATTATTGTCAGTCATTTTTTAATATTTTTTTAGAAAGTAGTGTCCAGAGCATGGAAACTAGAGAATTGCCACTTGTCTTTAATAGAATATAGATCGCTCACAATGCATTAGGAAATTTCCTAGGTTTAAATATATGTAGCCTATACAAATTGGCTATACAACTTTAAGTTTAATTTGATCAGTATGTATATTAACCGTTAATGTGGTTAATATTTGATCATTTAGGCTAATGACAATAAAGGTAGCTTACTTGTAGATGAAGTAAACTTGTAAAGAGATTATAAAAATCAAAATAGAGGGTATTGAAGTTCATGTCTTCCAACCTCTCAGGTGCCTAATAGTTTATGAGGATAACAAGTAACAGAAATAGTTGGAGTAATAAAACATATCCATAAGCCTACTCCCTCTAAAAGGCAGTGAATTATATCATGCCTTCCCACTGTATTTCTAACATAGCAGTGTTTTATGATATTGGAATCTGTACTCATATGTATATAATATAAAACTGTATTTTTTAAACTTTGGGGAATATTCTTTTGTTAAGATGTTAAAAGAATAAAAAAGCTGGAAAACAGTGTACCTTCATCTTATGTTGTTTATATAGCATATTATAGTTCTTGATTGTGTAAGTTTTCTGATTCATAACCCTTATTCAGATACATCACTTGCACTTGCATTGTAAAAATAGTTGGTTTGGAACCATCTGACTTAAAAGCCATTATTCTCACTACACTGGCATGTTTAGGAGAATGAAAGACAAGGGTCAGTGTTGTGCTTCCTCTTGTCACTGGAAGCCTGTTGCTGCATGTTGTTCCATGTTCTAATTTCAAGTGTAATGTGGAATCATTTAGATAATGTGATTATCTAAACAGCCTATAGAGCTATGTTAAAATGGGAAGCTACAAGCAAAATTCATGCCACTTAGTGGTATCCTTGTATCAGTATGCCTCTCTGTTGCCTGCTGGCTCCGGCTTCCTTGTTCCCAAGCTAACTGCTCAGCCACCAGTGGCTTGGAGCACATTGAAGCTTGCAGGCAGGGACACTGCCACTGAATTGAATGGAAGGCCTTGCGGGAAGAGAAGGGTGGTGTGTAGCTCATTCTTTCCTTCTGGAACCTCCTATATAGTCTTAGCCTGGGAGGTGGTGAGGCTGAAGGCAGAAGTCTGGACCACCCAAGAGGCACACTGAGCATATATATCTCAGCACTAGCAAAATGTGAGCACACTACAAAGGTGATCCAGAAAGAGAACTTGAAATAAAGTACTTACGGAAAAACCAGGATTTGCACTTCACTATGCTTATTTACAGTTTAGTACCCATGCTATTTGGAGTGACTTACGGGTTGCCCTCACCGTCTTCTAGAATTAAGAAGGGTCTGGTTAACACATTGTGGACAGGTCACAAGAATTCTTGTGTTTTCTGTTCTAAAGCTTGTGGCCAATCACGTGAATGCTTGGCTTTTCATTGTCATTTAGAGAGAAACTAACGGAAAACATATTCGATGAAGTTAAAAATTACAAAAGGAATTAAAAGTGATAGTCTCTTGTCATTAGCAATAAAAATAACATATCACTTTGATATTTTTAAAGTTCCCAGTACCATGGATAGTAATGAACATGATAAAATTCTGGATATATTTGCTGACAATTTATCATATTTCAAGTGAAAGTGGTGAAGTGATGAAAGCTTTAACAGTGGCAGTGATACAGTTATTCCTTCAAAAAGGCAAAAATAATTTCAAGTGATTCCGAACCTGAAAATTTGAAAAATTTCACATGATTTTGAGTAATTTGTGTCTTGGTTGCCGAGATAATGATTGGTCAAAAGAGGACTTTCAACTTAATTTGGAAAAATTTGAAGGTAATTCTGAGGTTACAATTACACCAACATTGAAGTCACCAGTCGAACATGTAACCAAAATTTGGGAAAGCACAAAATTTTGAAAGCAATAAAGTGGTCTCCTGTTATTCCAACAGATATAAAAAAATTTTTAAGACTTAATAGTACTAAAGTGGAGCGTACCCAAAAGGATACTTGGAAAGAATATTGGTGTATAAATCCAATTCTAGCTGTTCCATTATTTCCTGAGACAAATCATTTTGAACAAATCTGGACTTAATTGGCATTTCAATAACAATGCAACCAGGACTAAATCTTCATCCAGGGTATTTAAAATTCAATCTGTACTCGACCACTTTATGAGTAAATTTCAAACAATATGTAAATCTATATAAGAATTATCATTAGATGAAGGTCATGGTTTCCTGGATGGGAGATCTATTTTGAACTTACAACCCAGCTAAAATTATTAAGTATGATTTACTTTTGAGAATGGTATATGAGAGCAAAACTGGGTATATTTGCAATATGGAACTTTACACAGGTGCAGGGAAAAATAGAATGATTATTCTGGCACTACTTAAGCAGTATCTGCAATTGGAGCATTATATATGCCAAGATAATTATTATAATGGTGTTTCAATTGCAGAAACTTTATATAAAAAATATCCTACTAATGTTTGCAAGAGTAATTAATGGTAAGAAGAGAAACGTGTTACAATTGTCGGCTTTGTTTAGTTTTACTTCCTATAACACTGTTTTATAAAGTATCATACTTTAAAAAGATACTAGCTTGTAAGAACCTTTAATAAATAACTTCAAAATGCAATGGGTATTTGATTTTAAAGTGTGCCTTTAACATTTATGTAAAAAGTTTTTTGAACTCATTCAATAGAAACTTATCTGGCCCCTGGTAAAGCTAGCAATAAAACTACTGGTCCACAATGTTAATATATCTTGGACACCTTAACCCTCAGAAAAACAGTCCAAGTCTCCTCAGGTTTTTGGGCACTGAACTGTTATAAAACATGAAATTCTATGAGTGTAGAACACATTGTAATTGTATTAGGCATGATTGTGTGAATATTCATGCAAACATACTCAAAACAGCAGAAATTCATGTTGGCGCCTCCATATAACTGACTCAATTTCGTAATAAGCTTAAAAAGGCATTGGAATAACTGCATCTCTGAAAATTTTATGCTAATTAGTCTTTTTTTTTTTTATTTTGCTGTGCATTTTTTTTCTTTTAAATCACTAAGTCCAGTTCTCTTGATTACATATGTGATGAACCTAGTGATACATCTTAGAATTTGGGGGAATTTTTTAAAACTTCAAGCATCTAGAAATACTAGTACTGTATATAATACAATTTAGTTATGCAGATCAAACTTCATTTTTTTTTGCCACAAAATAGGATCTCTTATTTTTTATTTTTTTTAAATTAAATCTTTATTATTCAGATTATTACATTTGTTTCTCTTTTTTCCCCTCCATAGCTCCCCTCCACCCAGCTCCCACCCTTCCCTCTACCCTTACCTCCCTCCCATTGACCTCACCCATAGGTGTATGATTTTTGTCCAGTCTCTCCCTTTACAACCCTCTCGCCTTCCCCCCGAGAATTATCAGTCCATTCCCTTTCTGTGCTGATTCTATTATAGTCACCAGCTTATTCTGTTGATCACATTTTTTTAAAAATTAATTTTTATTAATTTTTTATACATATCTCCCCATTGCCACCCTCCCTCCCAGGCATACCCCGACCCCCCAGTGTCTGTGATCATTGGTTATGCTTATATGCATGCATACAAGTCCTTTGATTGATCACTTATCTACCTCACCTAACTTTAATCTTTCTGCTGTAATTTCACAGTCTGTTTGATGCTTTATGATTTTTGTCCTCCTGAGAATTATCAGTCTACTCCCTTTCTGTGCTCCTGATTCTATTATATTCACCAGTTTATTCTGTTGATCAAATTTTTAATTCACTTAATTTTCAGATTCACTTGTTGATAGATGTGTATTTGTTGTTCATAATTTGTTGTCTTTTACCTTTTTCTTCTTCCTCTTCTAAAAGAGTACCTTTCAGCATTTCATATAATACTGGTTTAGAGTTGATGAACTCCTTTAGCTTTTTCTTCTCTGTGAAGCTCTTTATCTACCCTTCAATTCTGAATAATAGCTTTGCTGGATAGATTATTCTTGGTTGTAGGTTCTTGCTGTTCATCACGTTGAATATTTCTTGCCACTCCCGTCTGGCCTGCATCGTTTCTGTTG
>JAAGEH010000006.1:27990883-28002672 GCA_011751065.1 Lasiurus cinereus | reverse complement strand
GTCAAAGGCTGGGTTCCAGCTTCAGCGGGTAGTCAAAGGCTGGGTTCTTGTAGGCCACCAGGTGCGCGTGGTAGCACTGCCTCCGGCCCCGCCGGCAGAGACACGCGGACAGCACCAGGGTGCTGACCAGCAGCAGGCCGCTGGCGGCGCACAGCCCCGCGAAGATGAGCACGAAGCTGGGCTTGGTGGTGAAGGAGGCGCACGGCCCCGTCCGGCCCGAGGCCTGCGGCTGGCTCAGCCCGGCCGCGTTGGCCGCCTGGACGCACACCCGGTACGTGGTGCCCGGCGACAGCCCGTACAGCGGGTGCTGCCGAGCCGTGGCGTAGATGTCCCCGACCGCGGACTGGTTCCCCGGCCAGCCCCCCAGAGAGTAGCGGATCTGGTAGCTGCGCACCACCGAGTTGGGGGCACACCAGTGGACAAGTGCGGACGTGTCTGTGATCTCCGACACGCCCTGCAGCTTGGGAGGGTCTGGGATGGTGTCTTCCTGGCTGAAGCCGGGGCACTGGCACTTCAAGCGCCTCTGCAGCTGGGCGCACGGGGTCTGGAGGTGCTTACAAGGGTGGTAATCACAGGCCACGCCCTGGGGAGGCGCACTCACCTCTCCCTGCCCCCCCCTCTCCTCCTCCTCCTCCTCCTCCTCCTCCTCCTCCTCCTCACTCGAGTCGTCCAAAACCAAGACTGGAATTCCATCCTCCGAAGGAGTAGGGTGGGGAGCCTGCGGGGTGATCTGTGTTGTCTGGTAATGCCAGGGTGTGCTCAGTGGGTTCCGGGAGGCAGGGACGAGCCCACGTTGTTTGCTGGTGGGTGAGATGGAGGCAGCTGAAACTTGAGAGTCCAGGACAGGCGAGGCAGGACGTCCGTGCTCTGTCCAGGCCCTGCTTGCAGCGCTGGAGTTCCTGGGACCTGCTATAGAGCCGGAGGTGGAGGCAGCGGCCCACATGGCTCCTGAAGAGGTACCCCCAGGGTGGGAGGGGGCCTTGGTGACAGTCTGTGGGCCTCCCCCAGCTTGAGAGGAGGGGGCTGTGCTCAGCAGCGGGGTGAAGGGATCGGGCGTAGAAGGCGTGTGGGTGGAGCCCACGGAGGGTGGGCTGGAACCAAGGAGGGTGGTGCTTTGGTCCCGGTGACACACACTGGGCAGCTGGGACAGCGCGAGAGGGGCGGAGAAGGCCCCGTGGGATCCTGCAGCTGGTGCGCACACGGTGTCTGCTGCCCTAGGGGAGAGGCCCACCGGTTAGAAGGTATTTGGCTTTAAGACCACTTTCTGCGCTCGCCTTTCAGTACTCAGTGCAGACAATCCCTCTTGCTTGGCCTTGTCAACAGGAACCCCATGGCACAGGGTAGGCGCTCATCCCCTCACTGACCTCAGGGTGACCTGTGGAGGAGGCTCCCATGAAGCAGAAGAGGAAATGAAAGCTCAAGTTAGCAGGGCCAGCAAATGGCAGAGCCTAAATGTGGGCGAGCACTGCGAAGGACAGTCCAAATTCTCTGAGGGTTCTCACCTGTCTGCCTCCTGGCCACGAGCACTGGTCACAATACTCATACTGGCAAACACAGTTCCTGAGTGCTTGCCACATGCCAGGACCTATGGCGAGCACCTTACTATCAGTGAATTCAATCTGCACTACCTCATGAGGTAGGCACTATTATCCCCATTTTACAGAAGAGGAAGAGGCCCAGACAGGTCAAGTAATGCAGCCAAAATGAACAGTGCTAAGTGGGGTGAAGAGCCTGAACTCTCAGCCTCTTCATGAATACAAAGTGAGACCCTTTGCTGCACAGGGCCTGGGTGCTTGTCAACATGAAAGGGAGAAGAGGGAAGACTGAGCCTTACTTGTTTCCAGGTTTGGGTTGGAGGTGAGAAAAGAACCCTCCCACAATGGAGGAATGTCTCCCAAAGTGAGCTGGTGGAGCTAGTTTGAGGGAGGTGTTCCCAACCCACATCCTTTTCTGGTGGCCAACCTGGGCATGGCTCCCCACTGCAAAAATAGCTCTTCCAGCTAAGAGCCAATGAGAAGTCTTTGGAGGACTTCCGTCTGTCCCACAAGAGCTCTGTCAGCCGACTGGCCTTGGACTGAGTGATAGAGGAAGACAGGCTCCATTTGGGGGATTCAGGGGAATCCAGTGGTTTAAGAGCAGTTTTGGACAAAGATAGATTCTGCCTCCTCCACCCAGAAGTTGCATGAATCTAAGCAAGTAGCTCCCCTCCTCGGGCCCCAACCTGCTCATCTATAAAATGGGACAATGATAACACTGCTTTGGCAGAGACAAGCCAACTGTTCATTTAGCCCATTTCTTTTTCCTATTTGGCATACAGCTGGACTACATTTTCTCAGCCTCCCTTGCAGTTAAGTGTGGATGTGAGTGGAAGTGATGAGCCCTACTTCCTGATCTGGCCGAGTAAAACCTCCCATGTCTATTCCTCCATGCTTTCTGCCTCTCTGCGTACCTGGATGTGACTGGGGGCTATCCGCCCTGCCCTACATTGCCAACCTGCCCAGCCTGCTTATGTGAGTGAGCCAGACATCAGCTCTGGGAGGCTGACCTTCACCCCTCAGTCACCTATTTTGTAAATGTGTTACCTGCTTAGGATAGTCCTGTTTATATCCATGAGGAGCCAGGACAACTCACAGCTGCAAGTAAGAGGGTTGCCAAAGAGGTTGATGGATAGAACCTGAGAGGAATGCAGAGTCCAAGGAGGGAAGGAACTCAGGTTGCAGCTGAAATACACAGAAAATAAATTAGGGCAGGCTTTTACAATCAGATCAAAACTATTCCCAGAGTCATAGTGATGTATGGATTAGATGGTCTCACTTTGGGCAAAACTCTTAATGACCATGGACTTTCTTTTTGTCATCATTTCACAGATGAGAAACTGCTCTATAAAGATGTTATATAACTTGCCCCAACTCCCACAGCTAGTAAGTGGTGGAGTCAGGATTTGAGCCCAGGGAGTTTGGCTATGCATCTTATGCCTTATACACAATGTTGCATCAGTCCAAAGCTCAAAAGATGATCTGAGACAGAGTTATCATTCATCAACATATCACCACGACCATCATTATTATCACCACCAGAGGCCTGGTGCACAACATTCATGCACTGGGGTGTCCCTCAGCCCAGCCTGCAACCTTTGGCAGTCCGGAGACCCTCAGGAGATGTTGCTGCTGCGGAGGTGGGAGAGGATCCCACCAACACCACTGTGCTGCCAGCCGTGAGCCATCAGACCAGCATCTGGCTGAGTGGTGCTCCCCCTGTGAGAGTCCACTGACCACCAGGGGGCAACTCCTGCATTGAGGTCTGCCCCCAGGTGGTCAGTGCGTATCATAGCAACCGGTCATTCTACCATTCAGTCTATTTGCATGTTATCCTTTTACTATATAGGATTACCATCCCTGTCACCAACACATCACATTACCAATATCATCACAATCACCACTGCCACCATCACCAGCATTCTCACCATTACCATTGCCTTCATCACAACCACGGTCATCTACACTAATATTATAGAGCACACACCGTGTGCCAGGCACTAAGTGCTCTGCATATTCTATCTCCTGTCCCTTTTGACAAGCCCCAAAGTGAAGTACTCTGGTTGGGTCTAGAGCTAGCAGAGGAAAGAGATAAATGGTTACACTGAAAGTGGTGATGGGGAAAAGTGCCCACTTCCCAGGTTCCAGTATGGGTTCCCAGGAAAGGAGGTGGCCTGGGATCATCATCAAAGGGACACTGTCCTTCCTGTTAGGAGTCAGGAAGGAGGTGGATATAGAGACACTTAGGATATCAACAGGCCAGAAGACACTACTCCTGGGTCCTGAACACTAGTAGGATCTCTCTAACCTCTCATCTTTCTTCCTTAGACCTCTGGAAGGGCTGACTTCCCACATGGAGAAGCAGATGGATGGAGAAATAGAGAAGAACCTAATGCCCTCATCCTCTCTTCCTCTGAAGGTTGCTCATCTGGGCTTAAAGGAAACCTTACATGCATAAGAGTTTGGGGTTTCAATATTACTCTAGACAGCACTGAGTTGCATGGTTTTCAGGCTGGATGGACTATCTGGGTCCTGCTCAAGAAACCACCCAAAGAATGAGGAAGAACAAAACCCCAGAGAGGATCTGAAGGAGCCATGGGAAGAAAATTTAAGTCTGGTATGCTCTATAAGATAGTTACACCTCAGAGAATCCAAGATGGCAGCATAGGTAAACACCTACACTGCTGCCTCACACAACAATTTCAAAACTACAACTAAAAGACAGAACAGACATCATCCAGAACCACAGGAAAGCTGGCTGAGTGGAAACTCTAAAACTGGAAGGAAAGAGAGGGGCTCACAGAAACCCAGAGGAGCTGCAAAAAGCTGAGGTACAGAGACGCGTGCATGGAGAGAGCGGGTGCCTGAGCACCTGGCTGGCTTTCTCTGGCGGGAGGGAGATGGAGACTCTCAACAGCATTGAACCCCTTAACCCACGACACTAAACCCTAGATCCAGCTGAAACTCATACGGAGGGAGTTTGGACTATGAAAAGGGAGAAGTGCATGGAAATTTAGGGGAGTCGCAAAAGATCAGAAGTCTGGTGATGCGCACAGCACTGCTGGCAGAGGACCGGCTTCTGATTGTGCCGCTGGCTTTCAAGAGTTGGAGACAGACCCTCCCAACTGCGCCACTTCTAACTTCACTAAACCCCAGTTTCGGGCGAAACCCTGGGGACCCAGATTCATATGGTCCTGGAGCCCAGGGGAGCCGGAAAGGCAGCAGTCTAGAGGCACTGCAAGAGCATGCACACAGGGACTGCTCCAGTGATTACCCAGTCACATGAGACTCAGGGGCCGTGGAGGGTGTGGCCGATTGGAAGGCAAGGCGGTCCCTTAAGCCCTGAAACTCCACCCATCCCAAGCTCAATAGAGAGGCTTCTGCAGTTTTGCTAGTGTGGTATCATACCGCTGAATCCAACACAGAAGTTCTCCTGGCATAGTGAAAATGCTGAGATAAGGGAAGGGATCACAAACAAAAGAAATGGAGGAAAACAAATGACTGGATATAGAGTTCAAAACCACGCTTATAAGGTTTTTCAAGAATCTCCTAGAAAAGATGGATAAATTTAGCGAGACCCAAGAGGAGATGAAAAAGAACCAACTAGAGATGCAAAAGAACCAACTAAAAATTAAACATACACTGACTGAATTAAAAAATATTGTACAGAGACGTAACAGCAGATTAGAGGAACGCAAGAATCAAGTCAAAAATTTGAAATATAAAGAATCAGAAAACACTCAACTGGAAAAGCAAGAAGAGAAAAGAATACAAAACTGTGAAGATAATGTAAGGAGCCTCTGGGACAGCTTCAAGCATCTCAACATCAGAATTATGGGGGTGCCAGAATAAGTGAGAGAGCAAGATATTGAAAACATACTTAAAGAAATAATGACTGAAAACTTCCCACATCTGGTAAAAGAAATAGACTTACAAGTCCAGGAACCACACAGAACCCCATATAAAAGGAATCCAAAGAGGACTACACCAAGACACATCATAATTAAAATACCAAGAGCAAAAGACAAAGAGAGAATATTAAAAGCAGCAAGAGAAAAACAGTTCATTACCTACAAGGGAGCACCCATACGACTGTCAGCTGATTTCTCAACAGAAACGATGCAGGCCAGACGGGAGTGGCAAGAAATATTCAACGTGATGAATAGCCAGAACCTACAACCAAGGATACTCTATCCAGCAAAGCTATCATTCAGAATTGAAGGGCAAAGAGCTTCACAGATAAGAAAAAGCTAAAGGAGTTCATCAACTCCAAACCAGTATTATATGAAATGCTGAAAGGTACTCTTTTAGAAGAGGAAGAAGAAAAAGATAAAAGATAAAAAATTATGAACAACAAATACGTATCTATCAACAAGTGAATCTGAAAATTAAGGGAATTGAAGATTTTATCAACAGAATAAACTGGTGAATATAATAGAATTGGGAGCACAGAAAGGGAGTGGACTGATAATTCTCAGGGGGAAAGGGGTGAGGGGTGTACAGGGAGAGACTGGACAAAAATCATACACCTATGGATGAGGTCAACGGGAGGGAGGTAAGGGTAGAGGGAGGGGTTGGAGCTGGGTGAAGGGGAACTATGGAGGGGAAAAAGGAGAACAAATGTAATAATCTGAATAATAATTTTTTTTAAAAAAAAGATAATTACACCTATTCAGCATAGGGGAACAGGCAAAATTCATTCATGTGACTCAGAAACACTTACTTCTGCAGCAGAAGGAGCTGTAGGTGAGGAGTGTCTTGGAAGATACTTGTCTGGACAGAGGTAAGTGCTAGGGAGTCTTGACAATCCAGTTGTTGCAGGCCAGAGGCCATCTTGAAAATGTCTCCCTCCAGGCTCCTCAGCATAGGCATCTTCCTCAGGTAGAGGGATGTGAGCTTGGGCAGGTCTTGGATCCACCTCGGCTGAACTGAAACACACAGGGGAGACTGCCCACTACCCAGGAAGTCACCAACCAAGGAGGCTGGCAGGGTATTATGGAAACACCAAGAGTGATGAAGTGAGTTGTGAAGGTCATTGCTGAGTGTGGGCACAGTTGGAAGCGTTAGGAAGCTCAGAACTATGGGCTGTATCACCTGAAAGACCAATCCTTCCATTCTATCAGCATTCCCCAGCTCTGCTGGGTCGCAATAGAACCGCGTGGCTAAAGGGTTGGGCTCTGAACCCAGAAAGCTTGGGTTTGAGTTTGGAGGTACCACTTACTGAGCTGTGAGACCTCTGGCCAGTCATTCGCCTTTCTGAGCCTTGATAGCTCCCCGCTCTTGGGACTCAAGGAATTAACCCTTGTATGGCCCTTGGAACGGGGTGCGCGTAGCTCAGGCAATCTTGGTGGGGTTATCTATGAGCAGTACTGTGAGCGACCCCTCCAAGAAACTGGTCCCTCCTCTGAAAATTCGGAGCGCCCAGGACTCACCCTGCATGAGGAGCGTGCCGCTGAGGTCCAGGACCTCGAGGGAGGCTAGGGGCGCAAAGGCAGCGTCGGCGATGTCCACCTGGCCCAGCGCCATGCAGGAGAGGTTGAGCAGACGCAGCTCAGGGAAGCAGGTAAAGGCCCCAGATGGCAGCGCCTGCAGGGGGTTCCCGGAGAGCTCCAGTGCGCGGAGGCTGCCCAGCGCCGGCCTGGCGCACGGAGGCAGGGCGGCCAGCCGGTTGTAGCTGAGGTCCAGCGTGTGCAGCCCCGCGGGCCAGCCGGGGTCCCAGTGCAGCGCGCCGATGCGGTTGTGGTGCAGCGTTAGCACCTGCAGCTGCGGCAGGTGGCCCAGCTCCGACGCGCTCAGGGCCCTCAGCAAGTTGTGGCTGCCGTCTAGGGTGCGCAGTGCTCGGGGCAGGCAGCCCGGCAGGCGCTCCAGACTGCGGTTCGCCAGAGTCAAGGTCGTGGCCCCCATAGCGAAGAGCCCCTGGCAGGGCGAGCTGATGGTGTCGTTGACCCCGCTTTCCCAGGGGCCCAGCTGAGTGAGTCGGAAAAGAGGGACCCTCTCCTGGGGAGGCTCTGCCAGGCTCAGGTGTAGCGCTGTGGGCAGCAGCAGCAGCAGGGCCAACCACATGGTGCGTGGCTGGGGAGAGAATAACGTGACAGCGCATTAAATCCAGAAGAAACACCCCAAAGAAGAGTAAACGTGTCCCCTACCACCGGGCGTGGAGGAGGAGCACAAGTCCTGGGCCGTCCCCAGCATCACTAGGTGAGCAGTGACTTTGCCTCAGTCATCTCCCCCAGGTGCACTGTGGCACCTCCTGCTCTTCCTTCTCCCAGCCATGCTCTCCCCTCTATTTCCCTCTCATTCTGTGGATGCTAACCCACAGGGACCTCCTGCAGAAGGCCTCTCTCATCTGCCCCATCTGGGCCTGAATCTCCCAGTAACCCCATAAACTCATCCCATGAGCTTCTGGAGGGAAGGGAACTTGCGCTTTATTGCTGTAAACTTCCCAGGTGCACAGATGCTGCTACAAAAAATGCCTGTTAATAATGAGCATGGGACTTGAGGAAGATTTTGTCAGTCCCAGCAAAACTCAGTTGCCCCCATTTTCCCCTTAGAACTGCCCAGCCTCAGAGGTGAGTCCTGGTTTGCATGTGACCCAGTTTGCAGGTAACATTTTAAAGTAAGTTCTAGGGTCTCTTTCATGGGGGGGAGGGGGTGTCTCAGGGTTGCCATCAGGGAAGCAAGGAGCCCCCAGACAGTTGCAATACTTGGAACCTGAATCAACCCTTTCCTGGTCCCTCCTTGGTCCCAACAAAAGCCAAGGCTCCTGAGGTCAGCCATGCCCGGGAGGATGGCTGAGAGTCACCAGCTGTGGAGTTTCACAGGGCAACTGGGAGATCAGGTAGGGGGTACATCAAGCAAAGCTACTTCTAATCGAGCCTTGGCCTTGATGTTACTCCTTGATATTCCCCCATTTCTATAGCTGTGTGTTCCTGCCCCAGCTACTTTGCTGACCACTAGGTCTCTAAGCAACCATCCAGACCTCCCTCTTGCTATTTCAGAATCCAAGCAGTGAGAAAGAGCGGAAACTGGGGCCAGTAACCCATGCCTCCAACAGTGTCATACTCACCGGAAGCTGTCCTTTTGGAGTGTGGCACTTGCCCTTTTGCAGTCTTCACTGTTGTCTTATAGATCCCAGGAGCCAGTGACTTACACAGCAGCTCAACTCTGAATTCCAGAGGGAGGCCTATTTCCCAGATGCCCCTGGCCCTGCCCCCACCTGCCCTAGGTACTGAGAGGGTCTGAGATATCTGGGTCCCTGCACAGCTCTCCTTCCTCACTTTGTGGTCTTTAGCCAACACCCTCAGTGCTTGTCTCCTCCTCCCACTCTGGGACTGGA
Source organism: Lasiurus cinereus (assembly GCA_011751065.1). Taxonomy (NCBI): domain Eukaryota; kingdom Metazoa; phylum Chordata; class Mammalia; order Chiroptera; family Vespertilionidae; genus Lasiurus; species Lasiurus cinereus. Next base: position 27,993,801 of record JAAGEH010000006.1, on the reverse strand, counting down.
CCTGCCCCTTTCCAGGCCTGGTTCCTCCTCTTAGCCCTCCCCCATCTTCATCTCACCTTACACTTGCCTTTCCAGGCCTGAGAAACATAGGAAGTCAGCTCTCCCTACCAAGGTGAAGGCTGAGAGCTAATGGGCTCAGTAAGGCAGAGGTGACACTGTCACCTCCCAGAAATCTGATCCTCCTGATAGGTGGTTTCCACTTCCTGGGATGCTTGGAGGATGAATGGCGAGCTGATATGAAGAGGAAGCCCTGTGGCCCAAAGGAGGAAGGTACTCTAGTCCATAGGAAGGCCTGCAGAGATTTACAGGGGAAAGTGGCCAGAGAGGAGTCTTCCGAGGAGTCTGGGAGTGGGGGCAGGCTCAAATCAGATCCAGGCATCTCCAAGAAGAGTTAGTTTGGTTTCTATGGAACCCAGTTCAGTGACAGTGTGGAGGTTTGTTTCTCCTAAGAGGTGGGAAAGATAAAGAGGGCAGAAATGCAGAAAGAACATTTCTGCCTCATGGCAGGGGTCTCTGATCCCCGTTACCAAGAGCCCCAAGTCTCTTTGAAACCCTGGTGAGGCGGCATGAGCTTGTTTAGAGCAGACAATGCCTTGCTCCCCCCTGAATTCTGAGACTGGTCATTTTGCCTGAGGGCCTTTGATCTGCACATCCCCACCCCCCGAGGCCCAGGGTAAATCATCCCCGAGTTGTGTACACAGACTCTGAGACCTGAGCTGCATGAATCTTCTTCCTGTCAACTCTTATCTGAACAGCCCTGAGGAAATACAGGACACTTCGGAACTGCAGATGGGGTTAATTGTGTAATTGCACATCCCAGGGGATCTCCTTTCTTGGCCTTCTCCACCCAAAGCCTTAAAACTATCCTTGCAGCCTCAGTGCCAGCAGGGGCCTTGCTGCTCAGATGCTTGGAAACAGGAAACAGCCTCAGAATCTCAAGAGGGAAAGGGTTGGGGGAGAGAAGAGATTAGCCAAAGAATTTATATGCATATATGCATCACCCATGAACACAATCAGTACGGTGCTGAAGACCTGGGGTGGGAACTGAATGGGGGGATAGAAGGGAGGGGAAAAAGGGGGAACATTTGTAATACTTTCAATAATAAAGATTAAAAAAAAAAAAGAAGCATTCCTTCTTTGAGCCCAGGCCTTTTCTGGACAACCCCTGTCTGGGTCAGCACAGTCAGCACACAGGGAGCCCAGGCCCCAGAGGTAGAAACTCTGTGCCATGGATGACAAAGGAGGCCCAGTGGGAGGGAGGAGTGAAGGGAACGGTGGGAAGGTGAGGGGACCAGTGTGTGGGTCAGTGGATGGGCTCAGGTGAGGCTCTGACCTCTGCCGTTGCTTGGTTCACTGGGCACAGATAGCACCCAGCAGTCAATTAAAACATTAGCTTCTCTCAGCTGGCAATGGACCATCTGAAGCCAGCAGGGATTTGGGGAGTTCAGGCAGGGCTGCCCAGGTGAAAGCGAGCCACGCCCACCTGTTTGAACAAAGACCCTGAGGAGGAAGTAAGTTGGCCCTCTATAGAGGGCTGTCAAAAGGAACCCAGGGAGAAATGTTGGATGCTCCTCTGTCACCAGTAGGGGAAGGGTTCTGGGGAGGTCCTGGCTCATTGCCCTGCACTTGCCCAGAGCCCCAGGCCCTTTGAACCAAGTTATTTTCTTTGCTGCTTGCTGCCTGTCTCACCAATGGTGGCAAGGGCTTGGACTGATCTGGATCTTCCATGAAGAGGAGCACTGGTCAGGCTTTGGGGAAGGTGGGAGATGGGCTCCCTCCCAGAGACACACATTTAAGTCTGTCCCATATTTTTCCCAGACCTCCAGACCTCGGCAGGGTGGCACCAACAGGAGTCAGGTCGGTGGGGCTGCCGACCATTCTATCTATCTATCTACTGTATCTATCTATCTATCTATCTATCTATCTATCTATCTATCTATCTATCCATCCTTCCTCACTCTTTTTTCCATTGATTTTTAGAGAGAATGGAAGGGAGAGGGAGAGATGGAGAAAGAGAAACATCAATATGAGAGAGACACATCTACTGGTTGCCTCCTGCACACACCCCTACCAGGCCGGGAAACCTGCAACTGAGGTATATGCCCTTGACCTGAATTGAATCCGGGACTCTTCAGTCTGCTTTATCCACTGAGTCAAATCAGCTAGGGCCACCCCCTTTTTTAAACTGAGTACTTACACCATAAGCATTACCAGATTGATTCCTTACAGGTTCTGACTATTATCCCCGTGCTACAGATAAAGAAACAGAGGCTCACAGAAGCTGACTAGTTTGTAATTTGTCTGTCTGCTTAATCACTGCTTTTACATTGCCTTCCATACATTTCACACTGTAATATTCCCCTTAAGTCCAAGAGAAAACCTTTCCCAAATATTTAGATCCCAAGAATTGTGGAAAGAGGGGAGGGAAGGCCCTGCAGGTGTGTTAATGAGCAGGCCACTCAATCCTGGGACCCTCTGAGAAACTGCTTAGCATACCTGAGGATTGTTTTAACAAGCAGCAAGGAAGTGGGTATATTTACCTACCAGCTCTGCTTCTCCTTGGCTTACCCTTCCTGTGGCTTTAACTCCCTGGAGAGCCTGGCTTGTTCTGAGCACAGATCAAACTACTCTAGGGAGGTCTAAGGGGATGGGCACCAAGAGCATCTGTTTAGCATCCTTCAAGGTTTTGTCCAAGCCGTGGCAGGTGTGTCTCAGTTGGTTGGACATTAACCTGTGCACTGAAAGGTTGCTGGTTTGATTCCTGGTTAGGGCACATGCCTGGGTTTCAGAAGCAGCTTTATGGATGTTCTGCTCTCACATTGATGTTTCTCTCTCTTCCTTTCTCTTCCTCTCTCTCTCTCTAAAATTCAATTTTTTATATATATATATATATATATATATATATATATATTTTTTTT
>JAAGEH010000006.1:27977346-27990783 GCA_011751065.1 Lasiurus cinereus | reverse complement strand
TATATATATATTTTTTTTTTTTTTTTTGCCAAACCAGGCCTTCCTTTGGTGTTCTCTCCCAGGCTACTCAGGCTAACTGCCATTAGATAAATTGACATGACCCCTAATTTAAGACTAACTTCATGTTCATGATAAGTGGGCCATGTTATTATCATTGGTAGCCCAGATGCCCATGATGGAATCTGGCACTTAGGACAAATATTCAAAAATTAATGGGAAGAGTACATGGTAAGTCAGAATGTCCTCCATGGTGCCCTGAAGTGGATGGGGCAGGACTCAAAATAGTAAGCATTAAATTCAAATGCCTGAGATTTGAATCCAAGCCTGGAGAAGTGCTCAGTGAGGGTGAGCTGGAGGGCATGGTGGGTGGGGATGGAGACAGAGGTGGAAGGAGAGAAGTTTCTAAGCCAGATTTCCAACACTCACATGGATCTTTTGGGGTAAGATCTTTTGGAAGATCACAGGTTAGAGTATTAGGAAAACTATAGCCTGCTGAAGGGAGGGTGGTGGGGATGTGGGGGTGAGGAGACAAGTTAGTGATTACATACTTGGCCACATTTATTTACTTTTAAATATATTTGTATTGATTTCAGAGAGGAAAGGAGAGAGAAAGAGACAGAATCATTGATTGGCTGCCTCCTGTATGCCCCACCCTGGGATTGAGTCTGGAACCCAGGCATGTGCCCTGACCAGGAATTGAACTGTGACCTCCTGTTTCATAGGTCGATGCTCAGCCACTGAGCTACATCTTCCAGGCCACATTTATTTTTTGGAATTAGATTTTTTAAAAAATCAGTCATGGATCCTTGGTTTTAGAAGTGACTTTAAAACTTGTCTGGTTCCACTCTTCCTTGCCCATTTTAGAGAGAGAAAACTGAGCCATAGAGAGGGAAGTTGGCTTATCTGAAATTATATAGGTCAGTCCCAATTATCCAGTGAGAAGAAAGGGAGGCCGAATACTTACTATTCTATTCTGGGATCTTGGCTTATTTGCACAACTGACCAGGTCTCTCCTGCCTTGGCATTATTAGCACTGTGAGCCCTTTCCCACAGGTATGACTAAGTAAGTACATCGAGTGAGTGTCAGGTCCCTGGGCAGAGTTTCTAGGGATTCTGACCCCACCCCATTCCCAGAACTCTAGAAATACCCACCCCACACAGGCTGCCCCAGAGAGCCAGAATTGGTGCTTTCCAAGGGGCCCTGTTCACAGCTCTGGGGTGGGTTGAGGGGGCTGGCCCAGATGACAGGTGCCTATTCAGCCAGTTGCCCCTGCCCTGCCCCCCAGCTGGCTCTTCTGAGGGCCCTTCCCCTAAGTGCTGGGATTGGAATGTACAGACTTGAAGACTGCATTCTTCTCTGACAACAGCGATAAGCTGGAGGAAGGGGAGGGAACTGTGGGAGGAGACAGTACCAGGTTTTCCTGTCTCCGGGCAGCCAGCTCAGGGAATGGTATGCAGAAAAGAGGTTTTCAGGTGATGGGGACTGAGATATCTGAGTGGGCTCCGCTGACGTGGCCTACCTGCCTGTGAAATGATCTTGAGGGAATAAAATAGTCATGGGCTGAGACTCATACTTATTTTCCAATTGAGGTATCACTCAACAGCAGTAATATTTCAGCTCGAGGATTTGCAGAACACTTAAGAATTTAGAAAAATACCATTTGAGATCCGATCCTTTTAAATTCTGTAGTGGAAAAGATTCAAACTGAAATGAGAGGCTGGCCTCTAACTGCCACTTCATGTTGTATATGGCTGTAGGAAGTAGGACAAGACAGTAAATAGGCTGTTTTTATAAAGCACATTTATAAAAAAATCATAGAGGCGGCACAAGTATTAAAGGTATTTAAATTGGGACAGGATATTGGGCTCACATCTAAACACTGATACTGTATTATTTGGTATAATGTCTATATATTCTTTTTTTAAAAAAATATTTTTATTAATCTCAGAGAGGAAAAGAGAGATGGAAACATCAATGATGACAGAATTATTGATTGGCTGCCTCCCACACATCCCACACTGGGGATCAAGCCTGCAATCCAGGCATGTGTGCCGGGAACCAATTCCAATATGTCATAATTGCAAGAGTTTCATCAAAATGTTGGTGAAGCTTGGAGGGCTCAACAGGGCTGAGCCACATATGTAATTACCTGTTGGAACAGCTGGAAAAGCATCTCTTCCAAACCTGAATAGGATTGTCTACTGCCAGACAGTTCATGGCATCTTAATCTATTTCCGCCTGTTGGCCAATCACCGGAACAGCTGTAGGCTATTCTCCAATCTGACAATGCTTCTGTAAACCCTACCTTTTGAAGCATGTTATCTCCCCCTTGTCTTAGGAGAATTTGTGTTAATAAAAAGCATAGAGAGGAAGGGAGAGGGATTGAGAGCCAGAAACATCGATGAGAGAGAAACATCTATCAGCTGCCTCCTGCACACTCCCTACTGGGTATGTGCCCGCAACCAAGGTACATGCCCTTGATCGGAATTGAATCTGGGACCTTTCAGTCCACAGGACTACGCTCTATCCACTGAGCCAAAGCAGTTAGGGCAATGTCTATATTAGTAAGCTTCTGTCTGTTTCATATTTTTCATCTGTAAAGTAAATGAATTGATTCAGGCTTAGCAGTTCAGTGCACATATCCTGAAAACATGCTTGGTCATGCCCCAGGTGTTCAGTGTATTAAAAATAAATAAATAGCCATAAAATGTTCCAGAGAATAGCATGCCCAAAGATTTGGAGGCAGGGAAGAACGTGCTATTAAAATCTGGCTGGAGGATAGTGGGTGAGAGGAGAGGTTGGCAAGGACACTAGCATATGAGTAAGTTGCACATGGCTTGCTTTATGTGCTAAAAGGTCATTCTTGTTGCTATGTCCATTGTAGGTAAGAGCTAAGATGGAGAATGACACTGGGAGGATGTTGAAAGTATCCAAGGGGGAAGTGATGATGCTGACTTGAGAGTAATGATAGTACAAGTGGAGACAAGTATGGACGAAAGGGGCCACATGCTAACCTGACAAGCTCAGGGAAGGCCTGTACGGCGGTCTTGCAAACTCAGAGACCTAAATTTAGTAACCACAAAGGATGATCTGAAATTAAACTTTAACTAAAAGTAGTTATGGTGGGTAGTTATATCCTAGGCCGGTATCTTCACTGACAAGGTCAACCTTTACCTTAACTGAGCCTATGTGTCTTTTTGCATCTATAATAACATATCCTTGAAATGTTTGGATAAATTGTAACTTCTCTTTTTCTGGACCCCTTGGAGGCACAACCTAATGTGCCTGGATGCCAGGACAGATACCACAAATTCCTTCACTGTTTTCATGTTAATTGTTCCTGCACCCACCTAAGTATATATGTCTATCTTTTTACTTTTTATCCAATCCCAAGAGTTCTCCCCCTCTTTACCCCCTCTCCCGTTTTGCTTTCTCCCGCTTCTCTTGTCTATTACTAATGGATTTCATGTAACCCACCTACATTCCTTCCTTTGATTGCAATGTATTAATATAGATGTAACCTGACATTCTCAATCCATTGAATTTCTGCTTCCCGGCAATTGTCAACAGTTTGGCTCAAATAAACTCACAAAAATTCTTTACAGGTTTGAATGTTTTTACATTAACACAAATATAAACATTTGAAATATGTTTCAAAGTAGAATCCACAGGATTTGGTAATGGGTATGGAGGGCTGAATAATGGGACCAAAGATACCATATCTTAATCCCTGGAACTTCCACATGTTATTTTACCTAGCAAAAGACACTTTGCCTATGTGATTAAGGTAAAGATTTTGAGGTAGGGAGATTATCCTAGATTATCCAAATGAGCCTCATTGTAATCATGAGTGTCTTTATGAGACAGAGACAGAGAGAGATTTTAAACTGCAGAGAAGGCCATGTGGAGACCGAAGGAAGAGGCTACACTGCTGGCTTTGAAAACAGAGAACAGGGACAAGAAATGCAACATTAGAAACTGGAAAAGGCACGGGAAAGGCAACTCTATTGGAATTTGGCTTTGATTTTGGCTCAGTGAAAGTGATTTCAAAATCTCACCTCAAGAACTCTAACAGCCCTAGCCAGTTGGCTCAGTGGATAGAGACTTGGCCTGTGGACTGAGGATCCTGGGTTTGATTCCGGTCAAGGGCAAGTACCTTGGTTGCAGGCCGAAACCCCATGAGGAGGCAACCAATCAATGTGTTTCTCACATTGATATTTCTCTCTCTGTCTCTCCCCTTCTCTTCCACTCTCTAAAAATCAATGGAAAAATATCCTCCAGTGAAGATTAAAAAAAACACACAAAACTCTAAGAGAATAAATGTTTACTCTTGTTTTAATTGTGGAAAAACATACATAACATAATATTAAACCATTCATTAAGTTGGCAATTCAGTGATATTAACTACATTAACAATATTTGTAAAAATCACCATTATCAATGCCTAAAATATTTTCATCATCTGCAACAAAAACTCTGTACCCAGTAAATAATAACTCCCCATACCCACATCCCACCTTCAACTCCTGATAACCTCTATTCTACATTGTCTCTATTTTTGTCTATTGTAGGTAATTTTTAAGAGTGGAATCATATGAGATTTGTCCATCTGTGTCTGGCTTACTTTGCTAAGCATAATGTATTAAGGTTCACCAAATATCATTTCATTCCTCCGTATGGCTGAATAATATTGTATGTTGTTTTAATTGTATATGACCAAATTGTGGTAATTTTGTTACAGCAGACATAGGAAACTAATACACAAGGGAAGAGAAAAAAAGAAGATATCAACGATATCCCAAGACTCTTGGGCCTGAGAACTGGATGGATGGAGATGCCATTTCCTGGGGAAGAAAAGTCTAAGAAAGCAACAGATTTGGGGTAGAAAAATCATAGGGTTTGCTTTGGCCATTTTAAGTATAGGTGTTTTTAAGCCTCCAAAGAAGACAACTGGATATCTAACTCTGGAATTCTGGGGAGAGGTCAGAGCTGGAAAGCTACATTTGGAGGCATCACCATATAGATGGTGCTTAAAACCAAAATAGATTGGTTGAGGACACTTAGGGAAAGTGTGTAGAGAGAGAAGAGAAAGGTCTAAAATCAACATTTGAAGGTGGGGCAGCAGAGGAGGAATCAGCCTAGCAGGCTGTGAGGAGCAGCCAGGGAGGTAGGAGAAAATCAGGAGTCATGAAAGTTGAGGTGTTAAGAGAGAATGGGAGGAGAATCCAAGATGGCATAGGTAAACACCTACACTGCTGCCTCGCACAACAATTTCAAAACTACAACTAAAAGACAGAACAGACATCATCCAGAACCACAGGAAAGCTGGCTGAGTGGAAGTTCTACAACTAGAAGGAAAGAGAGGGGCTCACAGAAACCCAGAGGAGCTGCAAAAAGTGGAGGTACGGAGACGCGAGCTCGTGGAGAGAGCAGGTGCCGGAGAACCTGGCTGGCTTTCTCTGGCGGGAGGGAAACAAAGACTCCCAACAGCATTGAACCCCTTATCTTACGACACTAAACCCCAGATCCAGCCGAAACTCATACAGGAGGAGTTTGGACTGTGAAAAGGGAGAGGTGCACGGAAATTTAGGGCAGTCGCAAAAGATCAAGTCTGGTCTCGCACGCGCACGGTGCTACTCGGAGGACAGACTGCTGATTGTGCCACTGGCTTTCGCGAGTGGGCGGGAGACAGACCCTCCCAACTGTGCCACTTCTGAGTCCACTGGGCCCTGGTGCCCAGGGGAGCTGGAAAGTCAGTGGTTAGAGGCACTGCGGCGCTCGCACACAAGGACCGCTCCAGCGATTACCCAGTCACGTGAGACTCAGGGGCCGTGGAGGGCGGGGCCAACTGGAAGGCAAGGCGGTCCATTAAGCCCTGAGACTCCACCCCTCCCAAGCTCAACAGAGGCTTCTTCGGTTTTGCCTCTGGTATCATAAGGCTGAATCCAACACAGAAGTTTCCCCGGCATAGTGAAAATGCCGAGATAAGGGAAGGGATCACAAACAAAAGAAATGGAGGAAAACAAACGACTGGATATAGAGTTCAAAACCACGCTTATAAGGTTTTTCAAGAATATGCTAGAAAAGTTGGATAAACTTAGCGAGAGCCAAGAGGAGATGAAAAAGGACCAACTAGAGATGCAAAAGAGCCAACTAGAGATGGAAAAGGTCCAACTAAAGATGATAAAGGACCAAATAGAAATTAAACATACACTGACTGAAATAAAAACTATTATACAGAGTCCTAACAGCAGACTAGAGAAAGGCAAGAATCAAGTAAAAAAATTGAAATATAAAGAAGCAGACAACATTCAACTGGAAAAGCAAGAAGAGAAAAGAGTCCAAAAATGTGAAGATAATGTAAGGAGACTCGGGACAGCTTCAAGCGTACCAACATCAGAATTGTGGGGGTGCCAGAAGAAGAGAGAGAGCAAGATACTGAAAACCTATTTAAAGAAATAATGACTGAAAACTTCCCACATCTGGTAAAAGAAATAGACTTACAAGTCCAGGAAGCACACAGAACCCCATATAAAAGGAATCTAAAGAGGACCACACCAAGACACATCATAATTAAAATACCAAGAGCAAAAGACAAAGAGAGAATATTAAAAGCAGCAAGAGAAAAACAGTTCATTACCTACAAGGGAGCATCCATACGACTGTCAGCTGATTTCTCAACAGAAACGATGCAGGCCAGACGGGAGTGGCAAGAAATATTCAACGTGATGAACAGCAAGAACCTACAACCAAGAATAATCTATCCAGCAAAGCTATCATTCAGAATTGAAGGGCAGATAAAGAGCTTCACAGAGAAGAAAGAGCTAAAGGAGTTCATCAACTCCAAACCAGTATTATATGAAATGCTGAAAGGTACTCTTTTAGAAGAGGAAGAAGAAAAAGTTAAAAGCCAAAAAGTATGAACAACAAATACATATCTATCAACAAATGAATCTAAAAATTAAGTGAATTAAAAATTTGATCAACAGAATAAACTGGTGAATATAATAGAATCAGGAGCACAGAAAGGGAGTGGACTGATCATTCTCAGGGGGAAAGGGGTGAGGGGTGTACAGGGCGAGTCTGGACAAAAATCATAGACCTATGGATGAGGTCAATGGGAAGGAGCTAAGGGCAGAGGGAGGGGTGGGAGCTGGGTGGAGGGGTGCCATGGAGGGGAAAAAAGAGAAACAAATGTAATAATCTGAATAATAAAGATTTAATTAAAAAAAAGAGAGAGAGAGAGAATGGTATTTTATTAAGGAAGGCAGAGGTTTCGAGAGGCTAAATAATGGAGGATATATATTTATGACCTGGACAAGAGTAGGGTCTAGTGATGGGTCGGGACAGAACCAGGAATGAGTGAGTGAAGGACTTGAGAAAGTGTGTCTTATAGCTTCTTAACTCTTTCTGCTCTCTAAGAAGGAGCAGAAAAATGGGGTAAGGCAGTTTAAGACCTTTTTTAAGATGGGAGATATTGCTGTAGTTGTCTATGTCCTTATTATGTGGCTCAAAGCTTAGTGGCTTAAAGCATCAGTCATTAGAATCTATTCTTAATTTTGTGGGTCAGGAATTTGGTCAGAGCTGGGAAGAAAGACATTTGTGAGGACAAGTGCGTGAATAGATGAGGCTGTTTCCATCTGCTGACTTCACTCTGCTCACTAATGTACAGGTGAGCTCTTCAGCTGAGGGCAGGTGTTGAGGAGGGTTGAGAAGAAAAGAAGGTACAACAGAGTGATTTCAGAGACCTGAAATGTTAAGTATTTTTTTAAAGTGGATTTTAGCCCAGAGAATGTGGCTCGGTGGTTGAGCATCAACTTATGAACCAGGAGGTTGCAGTTTGATTCCAGGTCAAGACAAAGTCCACAACCCAGGCATTTGCCTTTGTTCCCATTGTGGGGCATGCAGAGGCAGCTGCAATGATTCTCTCTCATCATTGATGTTTCTATCTCTCCTTCCCTTTCCCTTCCTCTCTGAAATCAAATTAAAAAAAAAGAAAATTTTTAACAGTATGGCTTTCTGTCATTACTGAAAATAACAGATTAGGAGTACATGATTATTAATCCTTAGTAATATATGAATAACAAAATTACTTTATTGATGATTATTAATTCACATTATTTATGGAACCTATAAGAGATACTCTAAATTCTAGGATATTGTTAACCAATTTTTGTTTACCATGCTCCTTTTATGTTATGTTTTCAGTTTATTTCTGGAGGAACTAGGATTAGTTTCACAAAGTAAGTCTGAGGAAGAATCCAAGATGAGAACTCTGACACCATTTTCCTTTTTAGGAGTATTGAGAACATGAAGAATACCTGTATATTTTTCTTAAGAGAACATTTGAATCACCAACTCCTGAAAGTAATTTACAAAAAATTATCTGGCAAGAGTTGGTATTGAGCAAAATTCCTTGATAGGTGATCTCCTTTTGCAAACTAAGCTTTTAGTGTTGAAAATATGCTTGTAATCTTGTTCTGGAATTACTTATTAGAAGGAGTTTATGATTCACACATTCACATACACAGAAAACAATCAGCAGGATTAGTTATTTATAAAATCATTTACCATAGATTTTATTTATCACAATCTCATAACTCACTGTATTTAGCCTTGGATCTTTTAAAAGAATTGAATCTCCATGAAAGTAATGAAGATTTAACAGTAAGAATATCAAAAATAAAGTGAATCAGGGGGAATCCAAGATGGCGGCATAGGTAAACACCTACACTGCTGCCTCGCACAACAATTTCAAAACTACAACTAAAAGACAGAATAGACATCATCCAGAACCACAGGAAAGCTGGCTGAGTGGAAGTTCTACAACTAGAGGGAAAGAGAGGGGCTCAGGGAGACCCAGAGGAGCTGCAAAAAGCTGTGGTACGGAAACGCGCGCGAGGAGAGAACGGGTGCCGAAGTACCTGGCTGGCTTTCTCTGGCGGGAAGGAAACGGAGACTCTCAAAGGCATTGAACCCCTTATCCTACGACACTAAACCCCAGATCCAGCCGAAACTCATACGGGGGGAGTTTGGACTGTGAAAAGGGAGAGGTGCATGGAGATTTAGGGGAGTCGCAAAAGATCAAAGGTCTGGTGGCATGCACGGCACTGCGCACAGGACAGACTGCTGATTGTGCCGCTGGCTTTTGCTAGTGGGCGGGAGATGGACCCTCCCAACTGTGCCACTTCTAACTTCACTAAACCTAGACTCGTGTGGTCCTGGTGCGCAGGGGAGCCGGAAAGGCAGCGGTAAGAGGCACTGCGGGCTCGTGCACAAGGACCACTCCAGCCATTACCCAGTCGCGTGAGACTCAGGGGCCATGGAGGGCGGGGCTGACTGGAAGGCAAGGCGGTCCCTTAAGCCCTGAGACTCCACCCCTCCTAAGCTCAACAGAGGCTTCTGCAGCACTGCACGTCTGGTATCATAAAGCTGAATTAAACACAGAAGTTTCCCCAGCATAGTGAAAATGCCGAGACAAGGGAAGGGATTACAAACAAAAGAAATGGAGGGGAAAAAACGACTGGATATAGAGTTCAAAACCACGCTTATAAGGTTTTTCAAGAATATGCTAGAAAAGATGGATAAAGTTATCAAGTCCCAAGAGGAGATGGAAAAGGTCCAACTAAAGATGAAAAAAGACCAACTAGAAATTAAACATACACTGACTGAAATAAAAACTATTATACAGAGTCCTAACAGCAGACTAGAGAAAGGCAAGGATCAAGTCAAAAATTTGAAATATAAAGAAGCAGAAAACATTCAACTGGAAAAAGCAAGAAGAGAAAAGAATCCAAAAATGTGAAGATAATGTAAGGAGCCTCTGGGACAGCTTCAAGCGTACCAACATCAGAATTGTGGGGGTGCCAGAAGAAGAGAGAGAGCAAGATACTGAAAACCTATTTAAGGAAATAATGACTGAAAACTTCCCACATCTGGTAAAAGAAATAGACTTACAAGTCCAGGAAGCACACAGAACCCCAAATAAAAGGAATCCAAAGAGGACCACACCAAGACACATCATAATTAAAATACCAAGAGCAAAAGACAAAGAGAGAATATTAAAAGCAGCAAGAGAAAAACAGTTCATTACCTACAAGGGAGCACCCATACGACTGTCAGCTGATTTCTCAACAGAAACGATGCAGGCCAGACGGGAGTGGCAAGAAATATTCAACGTGATGAACAGCAAGAACCTACAACCAAGAATAATCTATCCAGCAAAGCTATCATTCAGAATTGAAGGGCAGATGAAGAGCTTCACAGAGAAGAAAGAGCTAAAGGAGTTCATCAACTCTAAACCAGTATTATATGAAATGCTGAAAGGTACTCTTTTAGAGGAGGAAGAAGAAAAAGTTAAAAGCCAAAAAATTATGAACAACAAATACATATCTATCAACAAGTGAATCTAAAAATTGGGTGAATTAAAAATTTGATCAACAGAATAAACTGGTGAATATAATAGAATCAGGAGCACAGAAAGGGAGTAGACTGATAATTCTCAGGAGGACAAAAATCATAAAGCATCAAACAGACTGTGAAATTACAGCAGAAAGATTAAAGTTAGGTGAGGTAGATAAGTAATCAATCAAAGACTTATATGCATGCATATAAGCATAACCAATGATCACAGACACTGGGGGGTCGGGGTATGCCTGGGAGGGAGTGGGGGCAATAGAGAGATATGTATAAAAAATTAATAAAAATAAATAAATAAATAAATAAATAAATAAAGTGAATCAGTCTTTGCTAAGAATTTCCTAAGAAGAGTTCTCAGGATGTTTTGAGCAGCACCATTGCAAAGGTCTACACATGCTTCATGGAATCACATCATGTCAGGAGTGATTGCTGATGTATTTCCAGGTATCATTAAACATTCAAGGCAGAACGAATGCAGAAGGAGGAAGACGAAAGATATCCTTTTTATCAGGATAGAAAAATCTTCCCCAGAAATCTTCATAGCCTACTTCCCCTTAGGCCTCATTGGTCAAAACTGGTCACATGGCCATCCTTACCTGCAAAAGAAGAGGGATGTTGGGGAATAGGATTGTCATGATTGGTGTACTGTAAACCATTCATGAGACATCACTGGGGCCAAAATCAAGTTCTGTTAGCAAGGAAGAAGGGGAGTGGTTTGGGTAGGTAAATAATAGTGTTAGTCACAATCACCAACTCTGCTGATTCTGGTTATGAGACAGCCCTCTAATTGACCTGCCTCTCTATTCACTGGCTTAGCTCCAGTACTCAAGTCTTGCAATTCAGTTGCCTCAGTGGCCTCTAATCTGACCCTTTAACTTCCAGTGTAGCCTCCTTTCATCTATCCTCCTTCAGCTGCCAGACTCACAGTTTTAAAATGTACATCTGATCACGGCACCTCATGGCTTTCTCTTTACCAATGGTCCCTATGCCAAGCTTGACCTAATTTCCACCCTTCTCCCCACTTGGCAAACTCTTACACATTCTTCAAGGCCAAATCTAAATGTCTCCTCCTTTGGGAAATCTTTCCTAAAGATTTCCTAATTCCAACAAAATTATTATTGTTTGGTTGTTGTTCTCATATATATTTTTTAATATATCAAGAATAATACTGCATGGCTCAGTGGTTGAACATTACCTATGAGCCAGGAGGTCACAGTTCGATTCCTGGTCAGGGAAGATACCTAAGTTTCAGGCTTGATCCCCTGTAGGGGGCATGCAGGAGGCAGATGATAAATGATTCTCTCTCATCATTGACATTTCTCTTTCTCATTTTCTCTTCCTCTCTGAAATCAATAAAAAAAATAAAAAAATACTTATCATACAGCATTATAGAATTATTTGCTTAGATGTCTGTCTTTTGCTTGATTAAAAGCTCTGTTCAATATATTATCCTTAGCAGTTAATATAATGCCTGGCACATAGCAAGTGGTTATGACTGAGAGCGGGCTTGTCTCCCAATATCTATTCTCACCTTCTATATCACTAAAAGAACCTTGATTTTTAGTTGATCCCATGGCTACTTTGAATGAAGACCAAATATTTCAACCTTTATGAAGACATAATGCTTGGAGCTAAAGTAGCCATGTTGGAACATGAGTTGACTTCTGAGTAGAAATCATGCATGGCAGAGTGAAAGATAAAAAGGATACATACACATATGTATATATGTCTTATTGGCATAGGCTTGTCTTAGAAGTTTTGAATGGAAGAAAGAAAAACCTTTCTTGTTTGAGCCTCTATTATTTTTTATTTTCTCTCTTGTAGCTAAGCAATTCTAAGTGGTAGAAATCTCTATATGTATATATTTAATTTATATAACATACTTAAGTTCTATAAATTATATAATATGCAATATAAATTACACATATTTATATAATATAAATTATATAGTTTATATAATAGAAAAATATTATATATAACATATATGTAAGTGACCAGAAGGCCTTGTAAGTATGGTTGAGCTATATATGTAAGTATGGTTGAGTTATAATTGGCTGAACTCTAGTATGGCTTTACAACTGTAGGCCCATAAGCTACATAATATTTATATGCACATATATTTAAAAATGTGACTACTAGGCAGGGCATATAATCCCTGTGCTCTTATGTCTGACCAACTTTGCCACATACATCACCTACTCCTGAATGCATTTGTGTTTGCAGCCCCTTATCCTAGAGTGAACTTTGCTTAGGTTATAAGCAATGAATTATTTAACAACTTCTTGCCAAGTGTTTGGCTGTCCATTTGCTCCCCTGATGTCTATCTGATTCAAAGGACCATTTATGAAGGGAGAAAAAGGTCAGAATAAGAACATTTCACTCAGCGTCTAAAAAAAGAGCTTAGTCCATGAGGAAAAGTCGCCTCTCTCTGGTGAAATCAACATTAATCATTTATATGCAATAGCAAGACTAGGCCAATCAGTTCTGGGGTGAATGGGGTTGTCTCTGGCTATAGTACGGTGTCTGCTCTGTTGGGCAGAAGGCAGAACTCTTTCCTCCCCTCCTGAACTCCACCTCTGACCCAGATTTGCAATCAAATGTCATATTTAGACAAATAGGCCAGCAGTTGGGATCTGAAGATTTTTGTAGTAGAAATTTTTATTCCTTTGGCGTTTGAAATCTGGTATAATATAATTGGAGGTGAAATATCTATGGTAGTCCTTACCCAAATATGTTCTGTGAAAAATCAACTCAGAGGTATTATCACAAATAAAGACAACTCAAGCCGAAACCGGCTTGGCTCAGTAGATAGAGCGTTGTCCTGTGGACTGAAAGGTCCCAGGTTCGATTCCGGTCAAGGGCATGTATCTTGGTTGAGGGCACATCCCCAATAGGGGACGTGCAGGAGGCGGCTGATCGATGTCTCTTATCGATGGTTCTGACTCTCTATCCCTCTCTGACTCTCTGTAAAAATAAATAAATAAATAAATAAATAAATAAATAAATAAATAAATAAA
>JAAGEH010000006.1:27896921-27977336 GCA_011751065.1 Lasiurus cinereus | reverse complement strand
AAATAAATAAATAAATAAATAAATAAATAAATAAATAAATAAATAAATAAGACAACTCAAGGCTCTTAGCTCAAGAACCCTTGCCGTTCATGTGGCACTATCAAGAGTAGTGTTAAAAAGCATAGCTCAGGTCAGGAGGTGTAAGTTCAAATCCTCACTTCCCACATCCTACTTGGGTGACCTTGACAAGTTGTTGACTTTTCTACACACAGTTCAGGTGTGTGCTAATGTTGGCTTGTCTCTGTCAAACCAGGGCTTGTCCCAGTCAAGCTGGGTGTTTTTAATCTCTTTCCAGTTCTGTGTTCACTGATGTCATGTTGGAGTTTTGTTGGCTGTGGTGGGAGTATTTACACCAGGGACAATGGCAAAAAGCCCAAGTGACCTTTACGACTGAACAACTGGAACAATCGGAATGAATGGTTGACCAGTTGCTATGACACACACTGACCATTAAGAGACAGATGCTCAATGCAGAAGCTGCCCCCTGGTTGTCAGTGTATTCTCACAGCCAACCTCTCACAGCCCCCAGCTGACCCTCCTGATTGGCCACAACTTCCCATGGCACCCCTCCACCCCTGCAGGCCAACCTCCCACAGCCCCTCCCCCTGGGGTCCCTCCCCCCAGCTGAATGGCCCTTGATAGGCCTTCATTGCTGGCCAGGCCGAGGTACTCCACCCATGCATGAATTTGTGCACTGGGCCTTTAGTAGTATTATGAAGCATTAACTAACACATCACTGCACTTTCTTAATTGGTATGATACCTACTTTACCTCCAGTTAGGTTGAGAGAACGCATGGGAAGTACAAGTGATAGACCTTAATACGTTAGCATTCTGATTCTTTTAGCTATGTAACATTAGCTCTATTATTGTAAGACAGCTCTTTGGGGAGGCAGAAACCTGATTTCACTTGCTCTAAAATTGGTTGGCATGGTCATTTAACCTCTTAGTATCCTTTTTGTTCCTGGGGCATATTTGAATGCTTTTGCAACCTGTCAACCTGCCCCAAAATCAAAGTTATAGAACTGTGAGGCCTGACTCAGAAAGTGGTGCTGAGTTGGTAGAGTGATGGCAGATTTGAAAGAAAAGCACATATATTATGCAAAGACCCTGGATTGTTACATCAGAGTGGAGAATTTACCTGGATTTACCTGATTGTGGGGGCAAATGGACCATAATCAAAGAATGTTAGCGTACAAAGGGCTACAAGAAACCACAAAAACCAAAACCTTGTTTTGCAGATGAGGAGACACATACTCTCAGACTGGGGCTTGGATTTTTCTCTACTGTTGTTTCAATTTCTTTTTGATCAGACTAATGTGCTTAGTTTTGGGCTATGGTGAAACATGATTATTTTTATTTTTATTTTTTAAATAAATCTTTATTGTTTAGATTATTACAATTGTTCCTCTTTTCCCCTCCATCTGGTTCCCACATCACCCTTTGCCCTTAACTTCCCTCCTGCCCCACTGTCCTCATGCATAGGTGTACGATTTTTGTCCAGTCTCTTCCTGCATGACCACACCCCTTTCCCCCTGAATATTGTCAGTCCAATTCCTTTCTATTCCCCTGATTCTATTATATTCATCAGTTTATTCTGTTTGT
The DNA here is from genome assembly GCA_011751065.1 of Lasiurus cinereus. NCBI lineage: Eukaryota > Metazoa > Chordata > Mammalia > Chiroptera > Vespertilionidae > Lasiurus > Lasiurus cinereus. The sequence goes on along the minus strand of JAAGEH010000006.1, from coordinate 27,975,732 downwards.
CACATTTTTTTCCTTAGATAGTTTATTCACTAGATTTTTACATTCACTTGTTGATAGATATTGTATTTGTTGCTCATAATTTTTATCTTTACCTTTTTCTTTTTCTTCCTCTTTTTAAGGTTACCTTTCAGCATTTCATATAATACTGGTTTGGCTGTGATGAACTCCTTTAGCTTTTTCTTATCTGTGAAGTGCTTTATTTGACCTTCAATTTTGAATGATAGCTTTCCTGGGTAGAGTAATCTTGGTTGTAGGATCTTGCTATTCATCACTTTGAATATTTCTTGCCACTCCCATCTGGCCTGCATAGTTTCTGTTGAGAAATCAGCTGACAGTCATATGGGTGCTCCTTTGTAGGTAACTAACTGCTTTTCTCTTGCTACTTTTAATATTCTCTCTTTGTCTTTTGCTCTTGACATTTTAATTAGGATCTGTCTTGGTGAGGTCCTCTTTGGATTCCTTTTGTTTGGGTTTCTGTGTGCTTCCTGGACTTGTAAGTCTATTTCTTTCACAGGTGGGGAAAATTTTCCTTCATTATTTCTTCAAATAGGTTTTCAGTATCTTGCTCTCTCTCTTCTTCTGGCACCCCCATAATTCTGATGTTGGTACGCTTGAATTTGTCCCAGAGGCTTCTTACACTACCTTCATGTTTTTAGATTCTTTTTTCTTTTTGCTTTTCTGGTTGGGTGTTTTTGCTGCTTTGTATTTCAAATCTTGGACTTGATTCTTGTGATCCTCTATTCTTGGATCTCTGTATATTAGTCTTTATTTCAGTCAGTGTATGCTTAATTTCTAGTTGGTTCTTTTTCATATCCTCAAGGGTCTTGCTAAATTTATGGGCCTTTTCTAGAAAATTCTTAAAAATCTTATAACCGTGGTTTTGAACTTTAATATATTTTATTGATTTTTTACAGAGAAGAAGAGAGATAGATAGATAGTTAGAAACATCAATGAGAGAGAGACATCGATCAGCCGCCTCCTGCACACCCCCTACTGGGGATGTGCCCACAACCAAGATACATGCCCTTGACGGGAATCGAACCTGGGGCCTTTCAGTCCATAGTCCGACACTCTATCCACTGAGCTAAACCGGTTTCAGCAGTTTTGAACCTTATATCTAGTAGTTTGCTTTCCTCCATTTCTTTCATTTGTGACATGTTTCTTTGTCTCTGCATTTTGGCTACTTCCTGAGTTGATGGAGTGGCTTTGTGTGCTAGGTGTCCTATAGGGCCCAGTAACTCAGCCTTCCCAGTTACCTGAGGTGGACACTCTTGGTGCACCCCTTTATGGGCTGTGTGCACAGTCTTGTTGTAGTTAAGCCTTGATTGTTGTTGGTATCACTGGGGAGAACTGGCTTACAGGCTAATTGAGTATGAGGATCAACTGTGTCTACTATGGGAGAACTGTGCTAGAAACATCCTTATGAGATAAGATTTGCTTCAGTGGGGCTTTGGTGCTCACTGAGTCTGCCCCCTGAGTGTGTCCCTTATGGATCTGAGGAGTTGTAATCTGGATGATCCCACTCTGATCTCTGGATACACTGGCTCTTGGATCTCCAAGGAGGTGCTAATTTAGCCTCTGCCTGAGGCCACCCAGCAGGAGCTATGGAGAGGTCTGCAGATTCCTCTTCTTCGTTTGGGTTTTGGAGGTACCCAGATGAGGCCCAGCAGTGAAGCAATGCAAGCCTGCTGTGGAGCCTTGGGTCTTCTTTTGGATGTTCTGGATCTCACTGACTCAGCTGTAGGTAAGTTTAAAATTCAAAGGACCATGCTATTCATATGCAAAAGCCTCTGTGTTGAGCTTGGATGGGGTGGAGTCTCATGGGGGAGCAAACAGCTATGGCTTCTTGGGGTGGATCACAGGGCAGGGCAAACAGCAATGGCTTCCCCTCAGCTCTGCCCTAAGAGGCCCTTGGTTTTCAGTGTCCCTCAGTAATTGCTGCAAGCTTGAAAAAGCCAGCCCTGTACTCAGTTGCCAGCCTTCACCGCATATGCGCTTCCGTACCTCTGCCTTCCACAGCTCCTGTAAGTCTCAGTGTGCTTTTTCTCTTTCCTTCTAGTTGTAGAATTTCTACTCAGCCAGCTTTCCTGTGGTTCTGGATGAGGTCAGTTTTGTTTTTTAGTTGTAATTTTGAAATTGTTGGGTGAGGCAGCAGTTTAGGTGTTTACCTATGCTGCCATCTTGGTTTCTCCAACATGATTAGTTTTAGAATCAGTAAGAGAATTTACTAGACTGGATTAGAAAAACAAGCAAGAAAATATCTTAAAATGGGTATGTAAACTGGTGCAGCTACTATGGAAATAGTAGAGTGGTTCTTCAAAAAACTGTAGAGTTACCAAATAATCCAGCAATTCCACTTCTGGGTATTTATAGAAGGAAATGAGACAATTATTTTGAAGAAATATCTGCACCCCATGTTCATTGCATCATCATTCACTATGGCCAAGACATGCAACAAACCTGTGTTCATCGTGGATGAATGGATAAAGAAAATGTGGTATACATTACAATGCAATCTATTTTTTTAAAATATATTTTATTGATTTTTCACAGAGAGGAAGGGAGAGGGATAGAAAGTCAGAAACATCGATGAGAGAGAGACATCGATTAGCCACCTCCTGCACACCCCACACTGGAGACGTGCCCGCAAGCAAAGTACATGCCCCCGACCGGAATCGAACCCGGGACCTTTCAGTCCGCAGTCCAATGCTCTATCCACTGAGCCAAACCGGTCTCGGTGCAATCTATTTTTTAATATATATATTTTTTATTGATTCAGAGTGGAAAGGAGAGGGAGAGAGAGATAGAAACATCAGTGATGAGAGAGAACCACTGACTGGCTGCCTCCAGAACCCACAGCCCTGATATGTGCCTCTGACTGGAACTGAACCTGGGACCCTTCAGATTTTATCCACTGAGCCATACCAGCTAGGGATATAATGCAATATTATTCAGCTATAAAAAAGAAGGAAATATTGCCAACATGGGTGGAGGTATTATATACTAAGTGAAATAAGACAGACAGAAACAGACAAATACTCCATAATTCACTTACATGTGGGATCTAAAAAAAACCAAATTCATAGAAATGGAGAACAAACTATGTTTGATAGCAATGAGGGCAGCAGATGGGTGGAGGTATGAAAAAAGAAAATATCTTAAAAGTTGTAGTATCATATTATACATCAGAAGTTTTAAGATGCCTTAGGGCAGGATCACAGGTCCATACTTTGTATTCAACCAGCACTCAAATAAATACCCTTCCCCCCATGGATTAATTAGTGAATATTTCATGAATTAATTAATCAATTTCCATGACTCTGAAATGACTCAATGGATATCATATTAATAAACAAAAACAGCCCCTCTGGCATGCCTCAGTGGTTGAGCATCAGCCTATGAACCAGATCACTGTTGATTCCCGGGTAGGGCACATGCCTGGGTTGCAGGCTTGATCCTCAGTGTGGGGTGTGCAGGAGGCAGCCCATGAATGATTCTCTATGGGTTGGCCTGGTTCTTTGGGAACATTTGAGGAAGTTAGAGGTAGCACAGAGATCCAGAGCCCCTTTGACTTTTTTTTTTAAATCTTCACCCAAAGATTTTTTTTCCATTGACCTTTTTTTTTTTTTTTTAATGTGGAAAGAGAGAGAGAGAGAGATGATGTAAGAGAGACACATTGATTGGTTGCCTCCTGAACGTGCCTGACCCAGGTCCAGGGAGGAAGCCTGCAACTGAGGTAAGTGTCCTTGATCTGGAATTGGCCCTTCAACCCTTTGGTCTGCCAAATGATGCTCTAACCACTGAGAAAACTGGCCAGGGCTCCAAGGCTCCAGGGCCCCACTGCAAGCACTTTATCAGACCTCCATCCTTAAACCTACCCAGTTCCTGGAATACCCCACTATTGCAGCACTGGCTCCCTGACCTTCCACAGCATTGCCTGAAAGAGTGTCCTTGCTCTCTATTTCCTGATGGCCATAGAGGGCACAAGTGGGGCGTTCTTTACCAGTCCAAACCAGGTATCCCATCGCCAACACTTGTGCCTATTTGTACAGCCCTACTCTTTTCTCAAACACAGACACACACACAAACACCTCTGTATGTAGTTTCTACAAATTATTTTATTTATTTATTTATTTAAATTTATTTCTTTATTGATTTCAGAGAGGAAAGGAGAGAAAGAGAAACATCAATGATGTGAGAGAATCATTGATCAGCTGCCTCCTGCACGCCCCCTATTGGGGATTGAGCGCACAACTTGGGCATGTGCCCTTGGCGGGAATAAAACCTGGGACCCTTCAGTCTGCAGGCCGACGCTCAATCCACTGAGCCAAACTGGCTAGGGCCAAATTACTTATTTTTGTAACCTCACTTGCCTTCCTGTCCTGGGCCCTGTTTGGGGCTCTGAATCAGACAACACAGGCTTGGGGCTTTGAACCCTCTCTCCCTTGAGACTCTGGGCTCTTCTCAAATGATTCTGCCTCCTCCGGAGGGCACACTTTTGCATCCCAGGCATCTCAAGGAGCAGCCCAAATCCTTCCCCATCAACTTTCACTGGCAGAAGAATAGAAATAATATCCTAAGTTTCTAGTCAACAGTCATTATTCAGAGGTCCCCTGAAGAAAAGTGGCTCTCTGATTTTCCCTCTTTGACAGCTGAAGAAACTGAGGCACAAAGGGAAATCATGAGTCTTCAGGGTCACATAGAAGTCAGAGGAAGGGAGGCAGTCTGTTTAGTGAACCAATCTTTACACAGTTGTTAGTTGGAAGCATTAGTGAGTCTAAAGATAAACCTTTAATTGCCATTGTTTTTGTGTGTTTTAATTCATAGGGGCTCCCCTGGGGTAACTGAGTCTTGATGTGCCATGGGATATGTGGGCAAATATGGGGAAGCTTTTTCTAAATCACCTAATATGGCTTTATCCTGAGTGGCTCCCATGGAACTCTGGGCTCAGGTGGTTTACTAGATCTTGTCCTTCATTCAGCAAGAAGGGTTCCCTCTAAGGAAGTGTGAGAACCTATCATCCCAAGGACAGCGGGAGTTCAGGGCCAGCACAGGCATTTGTGAGGTCAGAATGGGAGCAGGCTGGTGTTCTGTCTCTTCTGATGGCACTCAATATTTCCACCAGCTCCAGTGAGTACAGGTATTGAGAAAGGGGATGGGGACACTTTAACACAAGAAAAGGCCAGGCGCTGTCATTTAGTTTTTCCATTCATGATTTCTAGGGCCCAAAAGCCCCTGGAGGTAGGAGGCACAAAGGGAAAAAGAGGGTGAAACAGCAAAGAAGAATGCTCCCTTCCACCCTGGCCTTTTCCCAGTTTCGAGGGTGGAAGAGGAGTAGGGAAGGCATGAAAATCACAACTGTATGAGAAAATAATGAAAATGAATGAGATGTTAACTGTACTAAAGTAAAAAAGAAGTTATAATTTAAAAAGCTTTTAATGATTTATTCTTAAAAATATATTTTTATTGATTTCAGAGAAAGGAGAGAAACATCAATGATGAGAAAGAATCATTAATCCCCTGCCTCCTGCTTGCCCCACACTGGAGATTGAGCCCACAACTTGTGCCCTGACTGGGAATCAAACCTCGACTTCCCAGTCCATAGGTTGACGCTCAACCATTGAGTCACGCTGGCTGGGCAAGATTTTTTTAAAAAATATATTTTATTGATTTTTTACAGAGAGGAAGGGAGAGGGATAGAGAGTTAGAAACATCGATGAGAGAGAAACATCTATCAGCTGCCTCCTGAACACCCCTGACTGGGGATGTGCCTGCCACCAAGGTACATGCCCTTGACTGGAATCGAACCTGGGACCTTTCAGTCTGCATGCCAACACTCTGTCTACTGAGCCAAACTGGTTTTGGCTGGCTGGGCAAGCTTTTAATGATTTTAGAAAATAAATATTGCCAGATGTCTTGGCTTCTAGTGCCTACAAATAAAAGATGAGTTTTTAAATGAAAGACTCATTTGCTTCTCTTTTAAAAAATTTTTTTTAAAAAAATAATATTTTATTGAGTTTTCACAGAGAGGAAGGGAGAGGGACCGAGAGTCAGAAACATGGATGAGAAACATTGATAAGCTGCCTCTTGCACACCCCCTACTGGGGATGTGCCTGCAACCAAGGTACATGCCCTTGACTGGAATTGAACCCAGGACTACTCAGTCCGAAGGCCGATGCTGAGCCAAACCATTCAGGGCTTACTTCCCTTTTTTACCTTGGGATTGAAAACTAAACTTACCAAGAATCATAAATAAAATACTCTTTAGGGAACTCACTTTTCTGGCTTCTAACCTTTCTGATCTACTTCCCGTTAACTTGGGGGCAGCCAATTCCCAACACCCACTGCTCTCTTCTATCAGTGAGGGCCGTGGGGACTAACTCAGGGGAAGCCTGCATTGGGGCTGAGGCTGGGCATAGGCATTTCAAGGCTGATCAGTGCTGGGAATGGAAGGGTGGGGTTTCTGGTTTTGAATCAGTACCATTGCTTACTGGTGGTGTTGCCTTGGGTAGTTACTTCACTGTTATTATTATTTTTTTCAATTATAGTTAGCATTCAGTATTATCTGTTTCAGGTATAGTGGTTAGACATTTATATAACTTATGAAGTAACCTGTTCCCCCATAAGTCTAGTACCCCCTCCCAACATGAATTGTTATAATATTATTGACTATACAGTGGTACCTCGAGATATGAGTCCCCTAACATACGAGATTTTTGAGATAGAAGCCGTCAAGCGAGCGATTTTTGCTTTGAAATAACGAGCAACAGTTGAGATAGGAGTAATGGGGAGGATCGGCCGGCTGCACACGACCCACCACTTTACCGAGACTTGAGCGTCTCATAGTTTCCCACGCCTCAAGGTTACGGAACGAATTAAACTCGTATCTCGAGGTATCACTGTATTCCCTGTTCTGTACTTTACATTCCCATGACTATTTTATTACTGTCAATTTGTACTTCTTAGTTTCTTCACCTTTTCCCTCAATGCACCCCACTCCACCCCCAACCTGGCTGAGCCTGTGTTCTCCTTTGTGAAATAAGAAGGCAAACTGTTCCTGCCCGCTATGGATTGAAGTGAGAAGTTGCATGAAGAGGTACATGGCTCATATGGATCATCTATTCATATATGAAAGAAATGTCCTTAACATTTAGCCATCAAATCAGAGGCCCTCTGCTGCTACCCTGCCTCTGGGTATTTCATTGCTCTCTGGTGCTGTTTCCAAGAGGCAGACCCAGAACAAAAGAGCCCAGGACATGTCAGGAAATCTGGTGAAGGTCAATGAGAACGGAGTTGAAACCAACGGATTTCGAAGTCTTTCTCACTGGGGAGAACGAGCTCAAATCTCAGAATTGTGAGGAAAATCACGTTAAACCTGAAAGTTGCACTCCTTTTTCATACAGAGAAAAATATATGTTAGAGACAGCAGATTGGAGAGAACACACGAGACCATACTCAAATCCATATAAACCATTTAATTAGAAAAGTCATAAAAACAACAAAAAGGGCAGATTTTCCAATGTAGTTGTAGATAAGAAAGCAAATGGTTGAAAGGCACACATTAATTAAAAATGTTATTGTAAGTAGTCAGATGACCTTTTGCACCCAAAGAAAAGACAAAAAGATGTCCTCTTTGGAATAGCAGCATTTTAGGTTTTCATGTCACACTTCGTTATTCCTTTAGGATGTGGCTGTGGAGTGGTGGGAGAAATGTTCCCTGAAAGTTTGGTTGAAACCAGTTCTTTCAGACTTTCTATGGCAATATCAGACAAGCCTGAAAAACTAAGGAAGAGGGCTGTACTGCAGGTTTGGCTTTGGTAAGTGATGCAGAGCTGCAGGCAGGTGAAATGTCACATCAAGGAGCATTCTTTTATTTTTTTGTTAATCTCCCTCGAGGTTATTTTTTTCATTGTCAAGAGAGAGTGGAAGGCAGGGGGAGACACAGAGAGAGAAACATCAATTGCTTGCCTGCCACATGTGCCCCAACCTTGGCCAGGGATTGAGTCTACAATTAAGTTACGTTGCCCTTGTCAGAATTCAAATCTGAGACCCTTCAGTCTGCAGGCTGACACTCCATCCACTGAGCCAAACTGGCCAGGGCAAGGAGCATTCTCTTAATGTAGGGTCCATCATCATCTTAAAGACCTAACGAGGTTCCAAAATAATAGAGCCCAGGACTCTCCAGAAATGACCAATACCAAGTTTAACACAGTGAGCTCAGCACTCATTTGTATAGAAAACATTTCAAATGGAGTTCTTTCCAAGTGCCTACACCACCTCCGAGCTTTGCAGGCAGGCCTTGGAAGTTCAGCTGGTGCCAAGGAAGTGCTCATTCACATTCCCCTCTAAGGAGAGGCTGAAAGAAATTTCCAGTGACAGGCCCAGGGGTCCCTATCCGAGGCTGTCTCACTGTGGCTCCAGGAATCTTGGACATATTTTTTCAGATGATTGTGCTGCATCCTGCTAGTGTGGCTCAGTGGTTGAGGGTCGACTTATGAACCAGGAGGTCCTGGGTTCGATTCCAGGTCAGGGCCAATGCCTGGGTTGCGGGCTAAGTCTCATCATTGATGTTTCTATCTCTACCTTCCTCTCTGAAATCAGTAATAATAATAAAAAGGTTGTGCTGGGAAATACAGCAACAGCTGGCTGATGTATTCTGGCATCTCAACTGTGGCCAGGCATCTTAGAGAATTTCAAAATGGAAACGGAACCTCTGCCTTCCCTTGGCAACCCAAGTCCTTTGCATGACAGAAAAATAATAAAATACTACCCGATATTTCCCTCTACCCTTGGTATTGCTTTTTACCTTCTCAAAACCCACTCCTCCCAGTGCTGACAAACCAAACCAGAAAATGACAACCGAGGCAGCTGTTAATGGGCCTACACTTGTTTCTTAAGGCAGAGAGAAACAAGTCTATAATTGGCTTTTGATTTAAGAAAGCCAAGGCCTTTAGGGGAAAGGTCAGAAGTCATATAAACAGACAACAAATCCAGGAGAACACTGGTGAGTGATAAGGGCAAGGCTTCCCTGCCCCCAAGACCAGACAAAGGCTGTGCACATGGAAGCCAGTGGCCAGGCCTGTGTCCTACCCTTCTCTTTGTGACCAGTTGGGTGGGGACCTCACTGGAAGCCTGGATATGGGGAGGTGGCTTTATGAACAGAGAGATTTGGGCCTGTCTTCCTGAGCCCCAACCCGGAGTAGAAGCAGTGGGAACATGAGGCTGAGTTGAGGAATAGGTTCCCTGTCCCATGTCACCCATGTCATCAAGGATATAAAGGTGGTCGAGGGATCCTTAGATTGGAATGGGACTTGTGGGACGTAGAAGTAATCTGAGAGGACCAATGTCAAACTAGATGGGTCAGTGGTCACCTTGGCAGAAGTCACTGTCGACTGATGACACTGAGGGCTACTATTTTGACCCCTTGTCACCAACTGGTATCAGAAAATCCCACCTCTCCTCTCTCCACCCTTTCCCCCCTCCAGACCTTGACCTTCATGAAAATGTGTATGTGTGGATTCCCTCCACCACAAGATGGGAGCTAAAAGCAATTGTTAAGGAATGACCTATTTTCTTTCGTACCTGAGTTTGTGGGATAGATTTGCTCTTACTACACGTGCTTTTAAAGTTTCCTTTCTACGCTGACTTAGCAATCGAGCAGATAAGCACAGGAACAACTTCTGGCCATTCACTTGCAGGTTCGGTAAGGCACAGAGCTGAAGCTGTAGGTTGGGCCTTAGAGTAATCTTAGAGCGCTACCCTTTCTCCCGCCCTCCCATTTTACAGAAAAGGAAACTGAGGCTCCTCCCATTGCTCCTAGCACAGGGCAAAGCAAGCAAAGGGGGCGGGGGGAGTGGTGCTAGGCACTGTGTTTGAAATGAGGCAAGGATCTGACTGGTGGTGAATAGACGTCTGTCAGTATGGAATCTATACACAGTGCAAGCCACGGATCCCAATGTCTGGGGAGGACCACCTATGGCTTGCCCTCTGTGTGTAGGCCCAGCAGGCCAGCTTTGCTTCATTCCTGACCGCCCGTCAACTTGTGGAACAGGTCCTCATCGAGTGTTTCATTTTGGCCCTTGGAGCGGGTGGACAAGAAAATGTAGCCACCGATGTATTCGTGCACCACCTTGCAATCTGCACTCAGGCAAGTGAATGCAATGGAGACATTATGGTCAAACTCGATGGCCACCTGGAAGAGAAAGCACAGGGAAGCTTAACCTCTGACAAGGAAAGATGATAAAGAAGATGCTTTGCAGGAGATGGCCCCAGAGCGGAGGATTACTGAGATAGCTGACAGATGGATTTCTCCCCAAATCCTACAAAAAAGCCACTTCCCTTTACAGAAAACATCTTTGCTCTCTGCGCCCTCTTGTGGTGTCCACTTTGCTGTGAACCTGGCAAAACACTTTTTATTTTTAAAAAAAATTTTTATTTATTTCAGAGAGGAAAGGAGAGGGACAGGGAGGGATAAAAACATCTATGATGAGAGGGAATCATTGATCAGCTGCCTCTTGCACCCCTCCTTACCGCTCCCCCACCCCCCTTACTGGAGATCAAACTCACAATCTGAGCATATGCCCTTAACTGGAATTGAACCTGGGACATTTCAGTCCGAAGGCCGATGCTCTATCCACTGAGCCAAACCACCTAAGGTGCAAAACACTCTTAACTCCCAACACACACACATACTTTCTGTCTGTCTCTTGTTTATATGTAGGACTTTCTAAGCACTCCCTGGTGTCAAAGGGAGGGAAGGTATTTTACAGACTTTTTAATGGAGAGTGAAAGGTCCACCTGAAATTTCCTCCAGCCCCTAGCCCTCACCCATTCCCAACTGAAAGTCATAAACTCTAATCAATAGAAGAAACATGAAGGGTTCCCAGCCGTGGAGCCCATTGCAATCACCTGAGACCCTTCACAAATTATTGCTGCCCAGCTACTGCCCTAGACATGCAGCTTTAATTAGTCTTGGGAGTGGCCTGGGCAGTGGTATTTTAAAACTCCCAGGCAATCCTAATATGCAACATAATTTTAGTACCACTCCCTTGGAAGTCATCTAATCTCAGACCTTCATTCTAAAAAATGAGTGCCCAGATAGTAATAACTCTGCTGACAGGAATCCATAGTTCTTAAAAAAAAAAAAAAAGTGTGAGTTTCCGGGTATCTCATTTGGTTAGAGCATCATCCTGATATGCCAAGGTTGTGGGTTCAATCTCCGGTCAGGACACATACAAGAAGCAACCAGTGAATGCATAAATAACAAATTGATGTCTCTCTCTCTCTCTCTCTCCGCAACCAGTGAATACATAAATAACAAATTATCTCTCTCTCTCTCCTTCTCAATAAAAAAAAGTGTGAGTCTCTCACCATGCCTCTACATTGAATGTTTTCTGCTGGAAAAACGAGGAAAGAGGGAAGAGAGATTCCATCCAGCAGGATGCTAAGGTACTCTAACTTCACCTAGAATTTCCCAGGATATATAGCCTTGTCTAGAACTTAGCTCCCTAGGTGCGGATGATGGGGTGCTGAGAGCTGGAGAATTCCTTAACTTGCTATCAGTTTTTCCCCTTTGGGGCTGGAATGCTCTCCAGGTGGGCAGTGGAGCCGATGAGCCCTCCACCAGTTAGACATTTGAGCAGCCGGTCAGATTTTTTGGATTCATTTTGGGTGACAGTTACATCTCATGTAGTTTCTGCTAAGTCTTACATAATCCCATGGTGTGTTAAAGGAAATGAATCAAACTGCTCAGCAATGTTAGAATCTTTATGGAGACTGAGCCAACTGGGGGTATAATTCAAAAGCATTTTTATCTGTACTTTGTTAGGAAACTGCCCAGAATTGTCCGTGGTTATTTTAGCAGACAATGGTCACATGCTTGTGATTTCTGAGTTCTAAATATAAGAACAGCTTTTAAAATAAGAACAATCTGCAATTTTGAGGGCACACATTTATAGGTTTAATACCAAATAAATCCAAAGCTTTCACTTTACCTGCCGGATTTCCCAATTTACATTCCACTGTTTCATATTGGCGAATCTCCATGTTGTAATTGGGACCCCAGTGGCTGCATCGATTCTAATCAGCCTATTATAGGAAACTCCCAGAATGTCATCTTTCTTGCTTCCTTTAAATCTGAAAAAAAAAAATTAAAAAAGTAACTGCTTCTTGTAATATGCTGTTTTTTTTCACAACTTCTTAAAGATAAATAATACCCACATTTCTAAATCATCTATGACGAATGCACAATGAAGGGTTATCTTTCTACAGAAGGGCATTTTTATTGTGATCTAGAGAAAATGACAAATAAAATTAAGACTGTTCAAAACACATTCTTTAAGTGAAATTGACTTTAGAGGAAAGCAAATTAAAGGGGGTCAAATTAATTAATTAAAAAGTAGCACCAACTGTGTATGCCAGGCACCCTTCTAGGCACTGAGACAATAGCAGTGACCTAAATGAATGCAAAATCCCTAACTTCATGGAGCTTATAGTCTAGTGGGGGAAACTTAACCCGAAAGAAAGTCACAGGTTTCATTAAATCAATGGATGATTTCTCTCTCTGATTTTGCAAATATTGTTATTCTAAAAGAACTAAATTTCCTTTCCCACCTTTTATAGGATTCATGGGTATTGGCACCTTGGACAGAAGATCTTTTTGAGCAGCCAAAAGTTTTGGGCCATTTGTGAAAAGGCAGTACAGTGGTACCTCGAGATACGAGTGCCCTAACATACGAGATTTTTGAGATACGCGCCGTCGAGTGAGCGATTTTTGCTTTGAAATATGAGCAACATTTGAGATAGGAGTAATCGCACAGATCGGCCGGCTGCACACAACCCACCAGTTTACCGCGACTCAAGCATCTCATAGTTTCCCACGCCTCACGGTTATGGAATGAATTAAACTCGTATCTTGAGGTACCACTGTATTCTAAAAATAAAGAGTTCTACACTCTAGATTAAGTGAGAATGAATGGTTCCAAGAAAACCACTTAAAATGGAAAGGAAAGTGAGAGATGCAAGTGAACATTGTAATCACCTGACAAGATAATATGTGAGGCCGAATTCGGGTAGAGATTGCCACGCCTGAATGAACCGCAGCTTGGCTTCAACCAGGGACATCTGGGCCACGTTCTGGTGGGCCTCCATAATCCGGGCTGCCAGCTAAACAGAGACAAGAGGCATCAAACTCTCCTTAGCATGCACTGACTGCTCTATAACCATCCGGATTAGTTCCAGTTCGCTTTGAAAAAAATAAAAGGGAGATCCACCTGCAGCTTCTCAAATACGAGTCATTCTTATTCATATTCTCTCTCCTGTTTGCACTTGCTATCCCTCTCTCTCTCTCTCTCTCTCTCTCTCTCTCTCTCTCTCTCAGACACACACACACACACACACACACACACTCAAATCCCCAGGGAGAACCTGAAACTAGATCAACCAACACAAGAGCTTGTAAGATTCATGGAGATGGAGAGTTTCTGGGTATTGGTGTGTCCATGGACAATAGATTTACTTGATTCAGTTTATCTATTTGACTTTTTAATCCATGCTTATGGATGCATAATTTAAAATTTTTATTTGTAGGGACTAAATAATTGTATTAATTTATTTTAAAAATATTTTTATTGATTTCAGAGAGGAAGGAAGAGGGGGAGAGTCAGAAACCTCAATGATGAAACAGAATAATTGAGCAGCTGCCTCCTGCACGCCCCCTACTGGGGATCGAGCCTGCAACTTCGGGCATGTGCCCTTTACCAGAATCAAACCTGAGACCCTTCAGTCCGCAGGCTGACGCTCTATTCACCGAGCCAAATCAGTTAGGGCTAGGGCCTTATTTTTAATTAGACTGTATCAGGGCATAATGCTATATTCAATTAGCAGTACAGTTACCTCTAACATAATTAACAATAACTTCTTAATATCATCTAATACCTAGTCTATAGTCAAATTTGCCCATCAACTGATTTTTCATGATGTCAGCCTCAATCATTTTAATTCCTCATTTTATTTCAGAAAAGACAGAATTCACTGCAAACCATTACCCCAACAAGATTAGCAGTACCTGTTTAGACTTGTGTTTTTTTGCACACCGGGGTGACACAAAACATTCCGGGTTCATGTCCATGTTTTCAGAACTGGAAGCCAAGGAAGATGTTGAGTTCCGGTTTTTCATCCTCAGAAATGAAAGAATGTTGAGGACTTCTGGCTGGTAGGAGCTATCTGCCATGGTTTTGCCCTTTGATGCCAAGATACAGGCAGCCATCCACTGGGCATACTGATTCTCCTGCAGCAAACACAGGAGGGCAGAGAAGCAAGTTCAAGTCCTGGGACTATACTACAAAATTGTCATCTTCCAAGCATGGAAAGATTAAAGTGGCATATGTTCTGAGTGATCATTATTAACCTAACTTAACACCCAACAATGGCCTTTGATTCTTGTGTTGAATGTCTAGTTAAGGGGCTAGAGAATAGCAATGTCAGTCTTGCTAAATTCCACGAATTTAAAGATGAATCAAAGATGTGTGCTATGGAGCACAGACAGCTGAAACCCTCAAGTACCAGACAGTCTTCCGTGATATAGATTTCCATTTTCAGATCACATCAGATCTCTCTGGACAGAACAAGAAAAAAAAAATCATGAACTGATTTCTTATATTATTTCTACCCTGGCCTATCATTAGTAAAGACTCTGGTCCACAGTAGGAATCAGGTCCATTGATGAGCACTGACCCAGAGAGGGGTGCCTCCTATCTGTCTGCATTTTTCTACTGAAATTCTTTAGAGCAACAGTAGGTGTGGCCCATTGACTTACTGGCTTCAATCTCCACACCCTTTGCCATGTAATTTTATAGTCCCTCCCATTAGAGCCAGAGTGTAATTTACCCCCTCCCCCCCGACTTGATGTTGGGTCCAGCCATGAGGTTTGCTTTGGCCAATGGAATAAGGGTGGAAATGACCAATTACAAGCCTCCATTTTAGGAGGTCTCATCTGCTTCCAGTTGCTTTCTTGCTTTTCTGCCATCATTGTGAGAAGAGCCTCCCCAGGCAGCTTAGGACACAGAATAAATTCAATGAGCTCAAAATTCAGCGAACAGCCAAGCTTAACCAGATCTGCTCTGCTGACATCATCAGCCTGTGTCATCCACCCCTGGCTTACCTGCAGATGTTTCAGAAACAAGTGTTTATTGGTGTTTGTCATTGTGACTTTTGTGGTTGTTTGTTATAAAGGAATAGCTGACTGATACAATAGTGTTCTCATTTGAGAAAATACCTCAGATGGTTTGTCCTTAGGTTTAATAAAGGTGAAATGACTGAACGTTTGTATGGTTTCACTTACATGGTCACATCTCAGATACACTTCATTCATACCATCAGCAACAGGAATTAGTAACTTGATTCCAAATTTTCTTCCTGCTACATTCACATCTGGCACAACTTCACAGCCTGAATAACAAAAGGCAGGGTCTCAACTGAGTTGTGGAGAATGTATTAAATAAATATCAGGTGTGCAACTAAAAGAAAGACTTTGAAATAAGTCCTTTAGATTTTGTTCTCTTCTGAAAAACGGAGGAGCAAGCTGATAACATTAATAAAAGGATAAGTAAATAAGACATAATTAACATGGATAGAGAAAAATATTTTCTTTTATGCTTTTAAAAAATATATCATCAATTGAATTCAGTTTTAAGATTGATTTGGCTATCCCAACCTATAAGAACCATTATAAATGTGAACTAATTCATAGGAACAATTATGAATATGAACTTCAAAATAAATCAAAACCCAGGAAATTTTCTGATTGTCACAGTGATAAGGGAATTGAGTGTATGAGTTAATAAAATATTTCAACTAATAGAGTTACCACACACTCACAGTCACTTTCAGAACTTAGAATAGGCAGTAAAACAACATTGAATTAAACATGACTGTTCTGGAATTCAGAAAGCTTATCAGGAGCCTACAATGTATTATACTTATGGCACTAATTACCACCACTTCATAGATTTGAACACACTGGGAAAGAAGAAACAGCAGACTATAAATAACCATGGGGCATGACAAGCCACAGGGATGTAGAGTCCACTTACCTCTAAGATTTAACTTTTCTACTGGTTCTCCTTCTTCAAGTTCCTTGTTTTTAAAGTAGGTTATAGACGTGTCTTTAAAGACGAACCAATATTGTTTGAAAGCTTTTAAAATTAGCTTCTTGGGCCTGCAAATGAAAGTATGGGAAACATTAAAAAACAACAACGTAGGAAACATTACAAATTTCAAGCACATCCAGATGCTCTTTCAAACAACATAGTCTTTATTTTTAACAATTTACAAATTGCCAACTCATTTCTAAAAATGAGAAGTGGGGTTTGTTCTGAGATGTAGAGATTAATAATAAGTGCTAAATAATAATAATTATAATAATTATTATTTGTGAGAAACATCTATGACTCTGTGACATATAAAATTTCCATACACTTCTTAGATCTGAAGAAACTGCCATTGTGAACAGCATAACCTTCAAGTTGTCAGACATAAATATCAGATATGAAAGTAGGTAACCTCTTCTGTAGTTTCCTATTGATATCTTTGAGGGCCGGAAAACATTGCTCACTGGGCCATACTTTAAAAAAGTCTTGTGGCCCACTGGTTGAGAATTGCTGCCTTAACATATTTACAATTGTGTATTTGTGATATTTATATAGAGGTATGGGCAAAAACAGGTTTACAGTTGTAATACAAATAAATAATACAATAATAATAAAATAATATCAGAATAAACTGGTTTTTAAAAATATACATTTTTATTGATTTCAGAGAGGGAGAGGAAGAGAGAGATAGAAACATCAATAATGAGAGAGAATCATTGATCAGCTGCCTCTTGCATGCTTCTAATTGGAGATCGAGCTCACAACCCAGCCATGTGCCCTGACTGGGAATCGAATCCTAAAGCTTGTGGTGTATGGCACGATGCTCTAACCAACTGAGCCACCCAACCAGAGCATCATTGTTTTTTATTTAATATGTAACTTACTAGTAGGATTGTATCTTTTCTGGTTAATACTTAGGGATTTTCAAAAAATATAATCTTGAAAAATTGGTTGGGTAGAAAATTCCAGATTGACTGTTATTTTCTCTTAGCACTTTCAAGATATCTCCCAGCCACGAGAAGACTGTTGCCCACCTGTTTTTCTTTGTAGAAAATCTGTCTTCACCATCTGATTTAAAAGACTTTCACACTGGTTTATTTTATTGGGGTCTGCGATTCTTGAATTTAAGGATTTTTGTCTTCAATAATTATATAAAATTTTGGTGCTTGCTTCTCCTCGTATTTTCTTCTGGAACTTCCAGCTGATTCTTCTTATTCCATTTACATCATGTTTCCCATTTCTATTTGACTTTAGTTCTCTCTTCAGCTGTGTTTTTAGACTTGATGGTTAATGCACCTATTCAATTTTAAATCTCTGTATGTTTTTTTCATTTCTAGAATTTCTATTTGATTCCATTTTAATGTTGCTGTTCTCCTTCATTATAATTTTTTTTATCTTTTAATTTACTTAATGATTCTCAGCATACTCATTTTATGGTTTCTTCAGATTGTTCCATTACTTAAAATTATTGAAACTGCTAATCCTGTTGTTGGCTGGGTCTGCTGTTTTCCCTTTATGGTGGTTTATTGATTCAAATGGTTAGTAATTTTTATTGGAAGTTTTTTTTTTTTTTTAAAGAGAGTTATTGTTTTCTGTAGAAGGCCCATGCATGCCAGATTGTGGATATTTCCCTACAAGGTGTTTAAAATTACATTTGCTAAGGCTTCATATATTTTTGTGGTCCTGATCTAGTTTCTATTTAAAATTTTCAGGATTCTCTTATCATATAAGACATTTAAATTTAGATCTACATCAGTGTGTGGCACAGACCTTGGTGCTGATTTTTTGAGAGAGACTTTTCATCACCCCACACAGCACCCCATGCTAGAATGAACTTCCTCACTGCTTCCTTTGGTTGATGGGTAGATTTTCTACTCCCTGTTAAGTAGAGAAGGAAGCCCTTCCAAGTTTCTACCCTTAGACAGGGCTTTCAGTCCTGGCTCCCTGCCTCACATGAAGCACACCCCATCTTTTTCTTTTTTTAAAAAATATATTTTATTGATTTTCTACAGAGAGGAAGGGAGAGAGATAGAAAGTCAGAAACATCGATGAGAGAGAGACATTGATCAGCTGCCTCCTGCACACCCCACAGTGGAGATGTGCCTGCAAGCAAGGTACATGCCCCCAACCGGAAACGAACCCGGGACCCTTCAATCCGCAAGCTGACGCTCTATCCACTGAGCCAAACCAGTCTTGGCAACACACCCCACCTTAAAGCCTCATCTTTGATCCCTACACCAGGCCACAAGAGAATTGATGTCCATGGACCAACTCCCTCTGTGCAGCTGAGGCTCCATTGGTAGACCTAGGGTCCCTCTTTATTTCCTGGAGTTGGGATTTCTTGGTCTCTCTTTAAGATCAATTTTTTAACTTACAATTCTTTTTTTTTATTTTATCCAGCATTCATATGTATTTATAGTAACATTGGGATTTGCATTAGGTCAAATGCCAGGCTGATGGAATTTGAAGTCCACTATTTATATAGTGAGTTCAACTGAATTTGTTAAGGAAAAAAAACACACGTCACTGTTAATAAACACACCAAACAATCAAAGGGTTAGTTCAATACTTTTCTACTGATAAGGAAAGGAGGCCCAGGAAAATGAAGGGCCTATCAAGGTCACATACCCACTAGGAACAGAACTCCATTCTCCATTGTTCTTTCTCCCTTCTCCTTTCTTTGCTTCCTCTCTCTTCCCTTCCTCCTTCACTTCTTTCTTCTGTGAACTATATTATATATTAAATTCAGTGTCTTGAGACTTTTGATAGATAAAGTGCCCACTGGCCAAACATGAGAATGATTTTGTGAATCTGAACATATCAATCCATTAAAGTGATGTGGATGGGAGACTTTACTCTAGGATGCCTTCTCCTTCATCTAAAAACATCTATGGAAAGGCCTTGCTGGCATGGCTCAGTGGTTGAACATTGACCTATGAACTAGGAGGTCATGGTTCAATTTCCAGTCAGGGCACAATCCCCACTCTCATCATTGATGTTTCTATCTCTTCTTCTCCCTTCCTTTCTGCAATCAAGAAAAAGATATTAAAAAAAAATCTGTGGGAAGGAAATCATCATCATTGGTTTATAAAAAGTTGGAATTGCTCTCTGCAGAGAACAGGGCAATCTACTTTCTTTATAGAACAATTATTCATAACTAGAGGCCTGGTGTGGGATCTCTTGGCCTGGCCTGCAGAATTGGGCTGAAAATGGCTCTTCGACATTCCCAAGAGGTCCTTGATTGTGAGGGTGCAGGCCAGGCCAATGGACCCACTAGTGCACAATTGGGGCTGGGAGGGATGCAGGAGTTTGGCCAGCTGGGGAGGGATCTCAGGAGGGCTCCAGGGCATATTTAGCCTATCTCGCTCAGACCCCAGCAGCAAGCTAACCTACCTTTCAGAGCATCTACACCCTGGTGGGCAGTGGACATCATAGTGAGGGTTGAGCAGCCTTAGCATATTATTAGCATACTAGTAGCCTAGTGTATGAATTTGTGCATGGGTGGGGTCCAGCCGGCTCAGCCCCAATCAGGGCGGATCGAGGCTTGGCCTGTTGGGAGGAGGAGATGGTAGGAGGTTGGCCAACCAGCCCATCCCGATAGGGGTCTGATCAGGGCTAGGCTGGCTGGGGGGAGGGGCCATGGGCGATTGCCTGGCAGGCCTCACCCCCAATTAGGGTTGGGGGGTGATTGGGGGTGGGGCCTGCCATGGGGAGGGGCTGTGAGCAGTGGGATGGCTGGCCCTGCCCCTGAATGGGGTGGAGAGTGCCAATTGGGGCCAGCAGCCTGGGGTAGGGACCATGGTGGTTGGTGGGCCGGCCCTGCCCCTGATTGGGGTGGGGTGGCCAATCTGGGGTGGGGCTGGGTGGGGAAGGGGCTACAGCAGGTTGTCTGGCCAGCCCTGCACCCTTTTGGGGTGGGAGTCTAAACAAGGTGGGCTGGCCAGGAGGAGGGGCCAGCTGGCCCCACCCCTTGAGCAGGCAGGTTTGCTGGCCACACTGGGCATCATAGCAACTGGTTGTTCCGGTTGTTACAGCATTACAATCTAGTATATATATATACTAGAGGCCTGGTGCACAGGATTTGTGCACTGGTGGGGGTGTGTGGCCTGTGTGGATTGGCCTGCCATGGGAGTGCTGGCTCATCCTGGTCAGCTAAGCAGTGCTCCCATTGTGGGAGTGCACTGATCACCAAGGGGCAGCTCCTGTGTTGAGAGTCTGCCTCCTGGTGGTCAGTGTGCATCATAGTGTCTGATTGAGTAGTCTTTCTGGTTGTTTCACCCTTCCGTTGCTGGGCTTTTATTATATAGAATTATGCTTTGATTGGTTGAATAAATGACCAGATTGCAACTATTAAAGACCCTTTTGTTTGAGACCACATCCTAAGATCACATTTTAAAAAGAAAACAAACTTGTAGAACAAGCATGTTAAACTCACAGCCTGCAAGCCACATGTGGCCAACAACAAATGTTTTTGCAGCCTAGCCAATATAACAATATGTAAGAAACATTTTAATAAAAATTTTGTGACTTAGTTTTTATGATATCTTGTTAATAATGAACTAAAACATTTGCTAATGACTGATTACTATAATTGTGTTGTATTTATTTCCCTTATGTGCCTTACACACAGGTGCACCATTTCTCTCCACTAATACTTGCAGCAAATATTTTAGCAGACAATTGCCACGTCATTAGTCTTGTACTGACTTGTTTGGTGTGTGCAACAGGAAATATTTTGCCTTTGGAGAACAAGAAAAATAGGTTTTATTTGCATTATGTTTATTAATTTGTGTAGTTATTCAGTGTTTGGTAAGTTAAAATTCAAGAAAAAATTAATTTTTATTAAGATGTATTATTTTACATTAATGATTACTCATTTATTTCAGCCCATTGTATTTAGCATGGCTCTATCAAAATAAACCCACATTTCTATGAAAATTGAAGCTTTTGTTTTTCTGCGGCCCACATAAACTTAAACCTTGTTTATTTGGCCTGTGTTAGCTTTTGAGTTTGAAATGCTTGCTGTAGAAATTCAGGGACAAACATTTATACCTGATTCATTTTAATTCTTTCTAAATCTTTCTTTCCATTTTGTATTGCCAAAAGCAACTGGTTTCCTTTCAAGCCAATGACCCAGTGAAGTGTTGGTTTGTTAAAAGTCAACAAACCATAAAGTGACACAGTAACTGATAGAACTTCAAAGGGGCCTTATCCCTTTCATCTTAACACATCTTGGCACCATCACAAATATGGCAGTCCTTTTTTTCCCCATGAAATAAAAACTTCTCTGCCTTTTTAACAGTTTCGGATTGACATGAGGTGACTTGGTGGGTTAATTAGAAATAGGTAGATAACTAAGGTTATCTTTTATTTTATTTTATTATTTTTTAAAAATTTCTTTATTGATTCAGGTATTATATATGGTTATCCTCTATAAGCCTGAGATCCAAGTTCCAGTAACAATTGATTTTCAAACTATGAAAGAACCGGGAAATGGTGTCAGAGTCAAGCCTCCCACATGGACGGTCACAGAAACTCCAGTCTGACATACGTGTTCGTTCTGCCTGACGCTGACCACGTTTACACCACCATGTATTATGAGCCAGGCCCCATGCTCAGTGCTTCATATGTGTTATTTAATCTTCTCAACAAACTCAGGAGGAGGTATATCCTCATTTTATAGATCAGGAAACTGAGGCTCAGAGACAAAAGGACAGCTCCCAAGGTCACCCAGGTAACATGTGTTGTGGAACTAGTATTGGCCCATTGTCTGTCTGATGCCAAAGCTCACACTCTTATCTCTCAACCATGAATCTGCTTAATGGATCTTCAATTTAAACTCCTGGACTCTTTACCTATAAGGCTTTGTTATGAGTAATCCCTTTTCCCTTTCAGGATGACTTACCTAAATAATTTGAGATTATCTGCAAGTTTAGGGATATCAGTGATGTCCTCCTAAGAAAACACAGATAATATTTCATAAGCGGTGATTAGACACATGGTACTGATATTTTATACCTGCACTGCCCAACACTGTAGCCACTCACCATGTGTAGCCATTTAAACTTGAATTAATTACAATGATATAAAATGACAAACTCAATTCCTCAGTCACACTAGTCACATATTCAGTAGTTGGCTTAGGGTGAGGGATGGGGTGGGGCAGGGTTGGGAGTGGGATGGGGCACATTCAGGGGCTTCTGTGGTGGCTGGCTGGCCAAGTTCTGGTTATTGGTTTGGTGGTAACTTGGGAGATAATTTAATACTCATTTGGTAGGCTGTACAGTTTTGGTTTTCATTTTTCTGTATTAGCATATGCCACATATCACATAAATGAGAAAAAGAGATTAAAAATTTACCAAGCATGCCCTGTGCCTACCATTCAAGTGAAACATTTGAATTAGAAACAACTACTTTTACGTACAAACAAAAGTATTTTACAACTTGGGCATCAGAGTGAATAACCCTAGGTACACCTAGTTTACTGATTAAACTTTCCAAAGGTACTTGGTTCAAAGTTCATTCTACAGCAGTAGGTTGGTGCTTGTTTTCAAACTGAAAAGCCTATTATTTGACATCAGAAAGTCTGGACAGAAAATATCTTGAGGGTGGAAGGAAGGAAACTTTCATCTCTTCTAAGAAGAAACACTTTCCTGTTGTATGTATTTAGTGGTGGAAGTAGACAAAAAAGAACTCCAATTTCATGTGGCGGGTGTCACCTATACATGTGAGGAGGCTCTGACTCTACAGAACCTTGGCTTTGAGTTCATTTCAGGTATTTAGTTTTGCATGAACCAATTCCCTATTTTAAGGAATTTAATCATAAGTGAACATATATTAAATACATAAGAATACAGTGACTCATTTTTATCAATTACTTTTAAAAAATCTAATTACAATGGATCCACCTCACTGAATCAATGTGATTAAGCCATTCCCATGATTAAAGAAGTGAAACAAATGTGTGGCACCCAACAAATGCATCAGGCTTCAGGAGCATTGCAATGATAAAGCTGACATTGGGCCACATTTCATGGGTAAGGAGCAAAAGATGTTTTACTAAAGTCAAGAGAATTCGGGAAATTTTTATAGTGTGCCAGAAAAAGGCCCTCACTCCTGTCAGCCTTGCCCAGTGGAAAGGTAATCAGGGGTGGGGACCATCTGGCCCATGAAATCACTTGGTCTGGTGCTGCCAAGGCATTAGCGGTGAATTAATTAATTGTATGACCAAATATAGTAGGCTATTTTTTAAGTTAATAATTTTATATGTCCTGTGAATAATGTTATAAATATCCAAATGGCTCTTGGAAAAAAATGTTCCCTACTTCTAAGGTAAATATATAACAAGGCTTTGTTACTGGTAAGGCATTTTCTCTATTTCCACAGCTACACCATACAATAGACTGAGAGTTCTTTCTAGACTTAAGGAACCAATTCCAAATTCCATGTAGTGGAATGGAGTCCTCAGTAGTCTTTCTCTCATACCAGGCCAACTCATCCCAAAGAAGACATGTGATGTGATAGTATTGTCCTTAGTGTAATGAGAACACTGCATAGTCCCTTACAGAGCTGACCTGGGAAAGCTGGTCAGTTCTGGTTAGGTTTAAGTTTGTCAGATGACCAGCATGTTTTCTTTTCTCAAATCAGACAGAATATTCTCTTATTTCTGATAAAAAAACAAAATGTCACCTACATTGGTCAGTCAGAACAAAGCCACAATTCAGAGTTATCAGAAAAGTCCATACCAAAGTGTTGTCCGCTTTTCCACCTTCTAGGGTCACTTCCAAATTAGAAAGTGCTGCTTCCACTTCATCGACCTCAGACTCACTTGTAAAATCCTGTATTTCAGCGGACGACGACAATTTGCTAATGTGGTACTGCAAAAAAACAGATTTTAGAAATGGTATAAGCACAATAAATCTGTTAGCCAGTTCTTCCTTTTTTTGGAGACAACTCCCCTGCAATACCAAACATCTCCACGGAGATCTCCCTCCTGTGCAGAGAAAATGACATTTTAATCTAAATCATTCTGAGATCCAGGGTTGGTCATGTTCAGAATCGGCTCTTCTACATCACTGGCTGAGTTTGTATTGGGGAAGAGATAAGAATTGCAAGATAGATGCTTTACCTAAGTTATACACATGTGTGTACAAGGAGCATTTAAAATTTTAATTCACTGCCCTCATTTTTAGTGCTTTCTTCCAAGAAAAAGCCAGTATGAATACAATGAAACTTAAACAAAACAAACTTGCTTTTTCTCCTTCCAGAGAAAAGGTACTGGAGTTCCCATACCTGTAGTGCTGCAAAGATCAACATTTCTTCCTCTGTGCAGTCAATTTCTTCTAAGACAATGGCCCACCTGGCTTGTTCATAGAGCTGGTTTATTCGGACAGCATCGTACTAGAGGAAGAAATAGTTATGTGTGTGTGGGTGGAGGTGGTGTAGGGGGCACATTCATATTCCACAATTCAAGATTCTGGAATGACAGGCCATTCCTGGTTAAACAGATGCACTAAACTTTAGTTCAGGTAACTAAAAGGGACACACTGGCCCAGCTCTTTTTACTTCTGAATTTAAAACTTTCTCAAAATATTTCCCAGAGTTTCTTCAAAGGGCCCAATGAACCCATCTTGGATTCCATTACTTCACCTCTTTTTTATCACGTTCCTATTGGTATGAAAAGCGGATAGTAAAATTGGTTTAGGTGATAACCAATAAAAGGAGAAGAGATTCCCCATGCTGATCTGCAAACTCAGTGCAATCCTAATCAGAATCTGATAGGGTTTTTTATTTTATTTCATTTTATTGATTTTTAGAGAGAGAGGAAGCCAGAAGGAAAGAGAAATATCAATGTCAGAGCGTAACATTGATTGGCTACCTCCTGCATATCCTTCTCTGGGGATCAAGCCCAAAACTCAGGCATGTGCCCTGAC
Source organism: Lasiurus cinereus (assembly GCA_011751065.1). Classification (NCBI taxonomy): domain Eukaryota; kingdom Metazoa; phylum Chordata; class Mammalia; order Chiroptera; family Vespertilionidae; genus Lasiurus; species Lasiurus cinereus. Next base: position 27,950,651 of record JAAGEH010000006.1, on the reverse strand, counting down.
CAGAAATTGAACCATGAAGAGGATGGGATGATGCCCAACCAACTTAGCCATACCAGCCAGGGCTGATAGGGATTTTAAAATAAAATTTTATACGAGCTAATTTTTAAGTTAAGCTGGAAAAAACAATCCTATGCAATAAAGAGCTAATATGTTACTTAGACTGGAAGGTGGAATGACCTTCCTGAATGACCAGTGGGCGGGGCTGCAGGGTCACAGGGCCACAGGGGCCACGAGGCAGCTGGGGCTGTGAGGGCCAAGCCCCTTGCACAAATTTCCTGCATTGGGTCTCTAGTGTTCAAATATCATGAAGAATATTTTTAAAAAGAATAATATTGGGACTCAGAACTGTGGGACATTGAAATTAGAACTCAAACATTTTTTGTTCTTATAGGTTTATTTCTAGTCTGCAGAGGAAAGATGTTTTTAAAGAAAAGAATCAAGGGAAAAAGAACAGATACAGAGGCAGAGAAACATTAAACAGACTGTCATACTACAGCAGGAAGGCAGGAGGGGTTAAGGGGAGGGCTGTAAGAGATCAACTGAAGGACTTGTATGATGTATATAAGCATAACAAGTGGACACAAGACACTGGAGGGGGGCAGGTGAGGGCATGTAATGGGGGGTAGGGAAGGCCAGAGGGAAGTAAATGGGGGGGGGAGGAGACATATGTATTACTATTTGTAATACTTAAAACAATAAAAAAAGAAGAAAAAAAAAAGAACAATATTGGGAGGACAAACTTGTCTTCCCAGACATTAAAGCATACTATAAAGCTGCAGCAACTAAAATGGTGTGGTATTGGAAACTGCACCATGTTGAAGGGGAAAGTGGATGTTTACGGAAGCCTGAAAATCTACAGCTGTGGAATCCAACAAAGAGCTATGAGCCCCAGAACACCGGTCACCAATTGGCGCAAACACTGGGATTCAGAGGAGCTCTACACACCACACGGAAAGGTCAGATTTCACCTTGGATAAGGAGAGAGAGAACTGCATAACCAGACACCAGGAGAAGAGGACCATGGCAGACAAAGAAATAGCCTGCATATGAAAGAAAAACAGGCATCACCAGAAAAGGAAGTAAATGAAATGGAGGCAAGCAACCTGCCAGAGAAAGAATTAAGAGAAATGGTTATAAGGTGGCTGAAAATAATGGAAGACAAATTCGACAATATGAGTAAGAACCAAGAGGAAATGAAGAACCAAGAAGAAATGAAAAATGACATTGCTGCTGTAAAGAACTCAATAGAAAGCATCAAAAGTAGACTTAAAGAAGCAGAGGACTGCATCAGTGAGCTAGAAGACAGGGTAGGAAAAAATACTCAAGTAGAGCAGCTTCTAGAAAAAAAAAAAAAAGCAAGAAGAGAACCTAAGGGAACTTTGGAACAACACAAAACAAAACAATATCTACATAATAGGGGTTCCAGAAAGAGAGGAAACTGATCAAGGAACAGAAAACCTGTTTGAAGAAATAATGACAGAAAACTTCCCTGATATAGGGAAGAAAAAGCTCACACAAATCCAAGCAGCTCAGGGAGTCCCAAGCAAAATGAACCCCAAAAGACCAACACTAAGGCACATTATAATTAAATTGGCAAATACCAACGACAAAGTAAGAATCTTTTTTTTTTTAATTTTTAAAAATATATTTTTATTGATATTTTACAGAGAGGAAGGGAGAGGGATAAAGAGTTAGAAACATCGATGAGAGAGAGACATCAATCAGCTGCCTCTTGCACGCTCCCCACTGGGGATGTGCCCACAACCGAGGTACATGCCCTTAACCAGAATCAAACCTGGGACCTTTCAGTCCACAGGCCAATGCTCTATCCACTGAGCCAAACCGGTTTCGGTGAAAGTAAGAATCTTAAAAGCGGCCAGAGAAAGACAGAAAGTTACCTCAAAGGAACCCCCATCAGACTAGCAACTGATTTCTCAACAGAAGCTCATCAGGCCAGAAGGTAATGGAATGAAATATGCGAAGTCACACAAAAGAAGGGTCTGAATCCAAGAATACTGTATCTAGCAAAACTATCAATCAAAATTGACGGTGAAATCAGGAGCTTCACAGACAAAAACGGACTAAGGGAATTTATTACCACCAAACCAGCAATGCAAGAAATGCTAAAGGGTCTGCTGTAAAAAAAGAAAGAAAGAAATAGGAAGCGAAGAAGAAACACAGGGGTAAAGAATAAAAATGGTGACAAATAAGTACGTATCAATAATAACTTCAAATGTAAATGGATTAAATGCTCCAATCAAAAGACATAGGGTAACGGATTGGATAAGAAAACATGACCCATATATCTGTTGTCTCCAGAAAACCCACTTCAGAAAAAAAGACAAACTCAGATTGAGGGTGAAGGGATGGAACATGGTATTTCAGGCAAATGGAAATGAAAAAAAAGCTGGGGTTGCAATACTTATATCTGACACACTAGATCTCAAAGTGAAGGACATAACAAGAGATAAGGAAGGCCACTTCATAATACTAAAGGGAGCAATCCAATAAGAAGAAATAACTCTGGTAAACATATATGCACCCAATACAGGAGCACCCACATACATAAAAAAACTCCTGGAGGATATCAAGGGAGAGATTGACAGCAATACAATCATAGTAGGAGACTTTAATAACCCACAATCACCATTGGACAAATCCTTTAAACAAAAAAATCAGCAAAGAAACATCAATCCTAAATGATTCGCTAAATCAGATGGAATTAATTGACATCTTCAGAACATTTCACCCCAAAGCCAGAGAATATACATTCTTCTCAAGTGCACATGGGCCATATGTTGGGTCATAGGCAAAGTCTCTTCAAATTCAAGAAGATAGAAATCATATCAAGCATCTCCTCAGATCACAGTGGCATAAGACTGGAAATCAACTACAATAAAAACAATCCAAATAAATCAAACACATGGAGACTAGATGGTATGCTCTTAAACAATGACTGGGTAATCAGAGAGATCAAGAAAGAAATAAAAAACATCATAGCAATAAATGACAATGGAAACACAACAATCCAAAATCTATGGGACACTGAAAGCAGTCTTGAGAGGAAAGTTCACAGCTTTACAAGCCTACTGAAAAAAAAACAAACAAGAAACAATGGTAATAAATTACCTAACCCTACAACTCAAAGAGCTAGAAAGAGAGCCACAAGAAAAGCACAGTGTAAGCAGATGGAAGGAAATAGTAAATATTAGAGTGGAGATAAACAACATAGAGACCAAATAAACAATACAAAAGATCAACAAAACCAAAAGTTGGTTCTTTGAGAGGATAAACAAGATTGATGGACCTCTAGCCAGGCTCACCAAGAAGCAAAGAGAGAAGACCCAAATAAACAAAATCAGAAATGAAAGAGGAGAAAAAACAACAGACCCCACCAAAATACAAAGGATTGTTAAAAAATACTATGAACAACTCTATTCCAACAAATTGGACAACCTGCAAGAAATGGACATTTTCCTAGAAAAATATAACTTTCCAAAACTCAACCAGGAAGAATCTAAACATCTCAATAGTCCAATAACTATGGAAGAAATTGAAGCAGAGAATCCAAGATGGCGGCATAGGTAAACACCTACACTGCTGCCTTGCACAACAATTTCAAAACTACAACTAAAAGACAGAATGGACATCATCCAGAACCACAGGAAAGCTGGCGGAGTGTAAGTTCTACAGCTAGAAGGAAAAGAGGGGCTCACGGAGAACCAGAGGAACTGCAAAAAGCCGAGGTACTGAGACGCGCGCGCTGAGAGAGCGGGTGCCGGAGTACCTGGCTGGCTTTCTCTGGCAGGAGGGAAACGGAGACTCCCAACGGCATTGAACCCCTTATTTTACGACACTAAACCCCAGATCCAGCGAAACTCATACGGGGGGAGTTTGGACTGTGAAAAGGGAGAGGTGCATGGAAATTTAGGGGAGTCGCAGAAGATCAGGTCTGGTCTCGCACGCGGACGGTGCTGCGTGCAGGACAGATTGCTGATTGTGCCGCAAGCTTTCACGAGTGGGCGGGAGACAGACCCTCCCAACTGTGCCACTTCTGACTCCACTAAGCCCCTGTTTCGGGTGAAACCCTGGGGACCTAGACTCGTGTGGTCCTAGTGCTCAGGGGAGCTGGAAAGGCAGCGGTTAGAGGCACTGCGGGTGCGCGCGCGCACAAGGACCGCTCCAGCGATTACCCAGTCACGTGAGACTCAGGGGCCGTGGAGGGCGGGGTCGACTGGAAGGCAAGGCAGTCCCTTAAGCCCTGAGACTCCACCCATCCCAAGCTCAACAGAGGCTTCTTCGGTTTTGCATCTGGTATCATAAGGCTGAATCCAACACAGAAGTTACCCCGGCATAGTGAAAATGCCGAAACAAGGGAAGGGATCACAAACAAAAGAAATGGAGAAAAAAAAAAGACTGGATATAGAGTTCAAAACCACGCTTGTAAGGTTTTTCAAGAATATGCTAGAAAAATTCGATAAATTTAGTGAGACCCAAGAGGAGATGAAAAAGGACCAACTAGCGATACAAAAGAGCCAACTAGAGATGGAAAAGGTCCTACTAAAGATGATAAAGGACCAAATAGAAATTAAACATACACTGACTGAAATAAAAACTATTATACAGAGTCCTAACAGCAGACTAGAGAAAGGCAAGAATCAAGTAAAAAAATTGAAATATAAAGAAGCAGACAACATTCAACTGGAAAAGCAAGAAGAGAAAAGAATCCAAAAATGTGAACATAATGTAAGGAGACTCTGGGACAGCTTTCAGCGTACCAACATCAGAATTGTGGGAGTGCCAGAAGAAGAGAGAGAACAAGATACTGAAAACCTGTTTAAAGAAATAATGACTGAAAACTTCCCACATCTGGTAAAAGAAATAGACTTACAAGTCCAGGAAGCACACAGAACCCCAAAGAAAAGGAATCCAAAGAGGACTACACCAAGATACATCATAATTAAAATGCCAAGAGCAAAAGACAAAGAGAGAATATTAAAAGCAGCAAGAGAAAAACAGTTTATTACCTACAAGGGAGCACCCATACGACTGTCAGCTGATTTCTCAACAGAAACGATGCAGGCCAGACGGGAGTGGCAAGAAATATTCAACGTGATGAACAGCAAGAACCTACAACCAAGAATAATCTATCCAGCAAAGCTATCATTCAGAATTGAAGGGCAGATAACAGTATTATATGAAATGCTGAAAGGTACTCTTTTAGAAGAGGAAGAAGAAAAAGGTAAAAGATAAAAAATTATGAACAACAAATACATATCTATCAACAAGTGAATCTAAAAATTAAGTTAATTAAAAATTTGATCAACAGAATAAACTGGTGAATATAATAGAATCAGGAGCACAGAAAGGTAGTGGACTGATAATTCTCAGGGGGGAAGGGGTGAGGGGTGTACAGGGAGAGACTGGACAAAAAATCATACACCTATGGATGAGATCAATGCAGAGGGAGGGGTGGGAGCTGGGTGGAGGGGTGCCATGGAGGGGAAAAAAGAGAAACAAATGTAATAATCTGAATAATAAAGATTTAATTAAAAAAAAAGAAAATGATAAAAAAAGAAAAAAAAAGAAAAAAAAGAAATTGAAGCAGTCATCAAAAAGCTTCCAGCAAACAAAAGCCCAGGATCAGACAGCTACACAGGGGAGTTTTACCAAACCTTCAAGGAAGAATTAAAACCTATCCTCCTCAGACTATTCAGAAACATTTAAGAGGAAGGAACACTTCTAAGAAACTTCTATGAAGCCAGCATTACCCTAATACCAAAACCAGATAAAGATAACACAAATGAAAGAGAATTACAGAACAATATCCCCCGTAAACATAGATGCTAAAATCCTCAACGAAATTCTAGCAAATCGGATCCCGCAGTACATCAGAAATATCATACACCATGACCAAGTAGAATTTATCTCAGGAATGCAATATCTGCAAATCAATACACGTGATATGTCACATAAACAAATTGAGAGATAAAAGTCACATAGTCATATCAATTGATGCAGAAAAAGCATTTGACAAAATCCAACACCCTTTCTTGATAAAAACTCTCAACAAGGTGGGAATAGAAGGATCATACCTCAACATCTTAAAAGCCATATATGATAAACCCACAGCTAGCATCATACTCAATGGGCAAAAACTAAAACCATCTCCCCTAAGAACAGGAACAAGGCAGGGATGCCCACTCTCACCACTCCTGTTTGACATAGTATTGGAAGTATTAGCTATTGCAATTAGACAAGAAGAAGAAATAAAAGGCATCCAAATTGGAAAAGAAGAAGTAAAGCTGTCCTTATTTGCAGATGACATGATACTGTACATAAAAAACCCGAAAAACTTCATTAAAAAACTAATAGAATTAATAAATGAATTCATCAATATAGTAGGATACAAAATTAACACCAAGAAATCTATGGCGTTTCTATACACTAACAGTGAACTTACAGAAAGAAAGGCTAAAAAAGCAATCCCATTTACCATCGCACCAAAAAAATTAAGATATCTAGGAATAAACTTAACTAAGGAGGTAAAAGACCTATATGCAGAAAACTACAGGACACTGAAAAAAGAGATAGAGGAAGATGTAAACAGATGGAAGAGCATACCATGCTCATGGATTGGGAGAATCAACATCATTAAAATGTCCATACTACCCAAAGCAATCTATAGATTCAATGCAATCCCCATTAAAATACCAATGGTATATTTCACAGACCTAGAAAGAACTCTCCAAAGATTCATCTGGAACAAAAAAAAAGATCCCGAATAGCTGCAGCAATTCTGAGAAAGAAGAATAAAGTAGGTGGGATCTCAATACCAGATTTCAAGCTGTATTACAAAGCCACTGTTCTCTAAACAGCCTGGTAGTGGCACAAGAACAGACATATAGACCAATAGAATAGAATAGAGAATCCAGATATCAACCCAAACCACTAAGCTCAATTAATATTTGACAAAGGAGGCATGAGCATACAATGGAGTCAAGACAGTCTCTTCAATAAATGATGTTGAGAAAATTGGACAGATACATGCAAAAAAATTAAACTAGACCACCAATTTATACCATACACAATAATAAACTGAAAATGGATACAGGACTTAAACATAAGATGGGAAATCATAAAAATACTAGAGGAATCCACAGGCAGCAAAATCTCAGACATATGCCGAAGGAATTTCTTCACTGATACTGCTCCTAGGGCAATGGAAGCGAAAGAGAAAATAAACAAATGGGACTACATTAAAATAAAAAGCTTTTGCACAGCAAAAGAAATCCTGAACAAAACAACAAAAAAGCCCATTGTATGGGAGAACATATTTGCAAATGTTATCACTGATAAAGGTTTAATCTCCAACATCTACAGGCAACTTATACAACTCAATAAAAGGAAGATAAATGATTCAATAAAGAAATGGGCAATGGACCTAAATAGAATCTTTTAGAAAGAAGACAGAAGGAAGGCCAAGAGACACATGAAAACATGCTCAAAGTCACTAATTATCCAAGAGATGCAAATCAAAACGCCAATGTGGTACCATTTCCCACCTGTCAGAATGTCAATCATCAACGAATCAACAAATGACAAGTGTTGGTGAGTATGCAGAGAAAAAGGAACCCTTGTGCACTACTGGTGAGAATGTAGAGTAGTGCAGCCACTGTGGAGAACAATATGGAGTTTCCTCAAAAACTAAAAATGGATCTCCCATTTGACCCAGTAATCCCACTCCTAGGAATATATCCTAAGAAACTAGAAACACCAATCAGAAAGTATATATGCACCCTAATGTTCATAATAGCACAATTTACAATATCTAAGATTTGGAAACAGCCTAGGGGCCCATCAGTAGATGACTGGATCAGAAAACTATGGTACAGCTGCACAATGGAATACTATGCTGCCTTAAAAAGAAGGAATTCTTACCATTTGCAGGAACCTGGATGAACTGGAGAGTATCATGCTAAGTGAAATACGCCAGTCAATGAAAGGAAAATATCACAAGATCTCACTCATTTATGGCTAATAAACAACATTATAAACTGATGAACAAAAAGATAGATACAGAGGCAGTAAAGCATCAAACAAGACTATCAAATTACAGCGGGAAGGTTAGGGAGAGGTGGGGTAGATAAGAGATCAACAGAAGGACTTGTATGCATGCATATAAGCATAACTGATGGACACAAGACACTGGGGGGTTAGGGCATGCATAGGAATGGGAGGGGGCAATGAGAAGATATGTACACATGTAACACATTAATGAAAATATGGAAAAATAATAAAATGGTGCGGTATTCATATAATGATAGACAAAATGTCAATAGCACAGTATCTAGAAACAAACCTATATATGTATATAAGTTTAATATAAAATAAGAATGGCATTTTATAGCAGTAGGTGAAGAAATAATTCAACACTATAGTGTTAACAGTGCTGTGCCATTGGAAAATAAAAATCCAAAATAAAAAATCTCTCATCATCCAAATAGACAATGAGATACCACTTTACATTCACTAAGCTCTAGGGCTTAATCATAAGGAACAACAATAGTCTGTAATTATTGGAATAGAGAGTCTAGGTCAGTGGTCTGCAAACTCATTAGTCAAGCGAGTGGCAAATGCAGCTCGCGAGCCGCAGTTTGCCGATCACTGCTCTAAGGCAAAAGACAGATCATAACAAATGTTACTAAAGGTGTGGAGAAATTGGAATCTTATTCATTGCTAATGGGACTATAAAATGGAGCAGCCACTATGAGAAACAGTTTGGTAGTTCCTCAAAATGTTAAACATAGAGTATGATCCAGCAATTCCACTTGTAAGTATATAGTGAAAAAAAACAAAAGAAAAAGATGTATTATAGCTTTTTCCGCTAATAAATCTTGCCACTATCACTTAAAAAAAAAAAAAAGAAAAAAAAAGAAAAGGAGGGACTCAGACAGATACTTGTATACCAATGCTCATCATAGCATTATTCACAATAGCCAAAAGTTAGAAAACCCAATGCCCATAAATGGATGAATAAATAAACACAATGTAGTATATACACACAATGGGATATCATTCAGCCTTCAGAAGGAATGAAATTCTCATACACATTACAACTATAAGACATTGAAATAAGCCACTTTTATGAAGTACCTATAATAGGCAAATTCATAGAGGTAGGAAGTAGAACAGAGGTTACAGGGTTGGAGGAAGGGTTAAATGGGGAGTTATTGCTTAATGGGTGTAGAGTTTTTGTACAGGATGATAAAAAATGTTCTGGAAATAGAGAATGGTGGTAACTTCATAACATTATAAATGTACTTAAATATCACTGAATTGTAGACCTAAAAATGGTTAAAATGGCCCTAGCTGGTTCAGTGGATAGAGCATCAGCCTGCAGACTGAAGGGTCCCAAGTTTGTTTCTGGTCAAGGGCAAATGACTGGGTTGCAGGCTGATCCTCAGTAGGGGGTGTGCATGAGGCAGCCATTCAATGATTCTCTCCTATCATTGATGTTTCTCTCTCTCTCACCTTCTCTCTTCCTCTCTAAAAATCAATACAAATATATATATATATAAAAGAAAAGAAAAGATAAACTATTGACTCAGAGAAAAATTTTTAAAAATTAATTAAAAAAATGTTATGTATGTTTTACCACAATGAAAAGAAGTAAAAAGAAAACAAAAAGTAAAAAAAAACTGCAAAACACAAGCCTATACATGAATATTCTTAGCAGCATTATTCATAATAGTCCCAAACTAGAAATATTCTAAATGTCCATCAACTGATGAATAGATAAATAAAATGTGGCACATACATTCAATGGGGTATTAACCTATCTAATAAAAGAGTAATATGCAAATTGACCATACCTCTACCACACTCACAAGCCACGCCCACCAGTCACACCCACCAGCCAATTGGAGTATACAAATTAACCCAACCAAGATGGCAGTTAATTTGCATATCCTGGTGCAGAGTGAAGACTGATGACAGTGTAGAAGGAAGCCAAGTGTTGCAGAAGGGAGGGAAGCTCCAAGAAGCAAGCAAGTGGGGTAGTGGAGAAGGGAGGGAAGCAGGCAGGGCATCGGAGACTGCAGCAGGAAGCCTTATTGCAGGAATCTTCCTGCAATGGGCCTCTAGTCCTATAAATAAAGAGGTAACATGCAAATTGACCCTCATGCCCTTGCATAAGATGGCTGCCCCAACATGGTCAAAGATGGCTGCCCCCATGTGGTCAAAGATGGCTGCCACAGGATGGCTGGCAGGGGAGGGCAGTTGGGAGTGACCAGGCCTGCAGGGGTGGGCAATTGAGGGGGACCAGGCCTGCAAGGGAGGGTAGTTGGGGGCAACCAGGAATGCAGGGGAGGGCATTTGAGGGAGGCCAGGTTGGCAGGGGAGGGCAGTTGGGGATGATCAGGCCAGCAGTGGAACAGTTAGGTGTCAATCAGGCTGGCAGGCAGGTGAATGGTTGGGAGCCAGTAGTCTTGGATTGTGAGAGGGATGTCCAACTACCAGTTTAGGCCAATCCTTGTGTGCATGAATTTCATGCACCGGGCCTCTAGTTTGACAATAAAAAGAAATGAATACCAGTACATGGTACAATATAAAATGACCTTTAAAATATTATTCCAAAGAAAGGAACTAGTCACAAAGTACCACATATTATAAAACTCCATTTATATGAAATGTCCAGGATAGGCAAATCCATAGCGACAGAAAGAAGACTGACTGATGCTTGCCTAGGGCTAGGAGGTTGGGAGGGAATGGAGAGTGGTTCCTAGTGGATAATGAGTTTCTTGTTAGGATGGTGAAGGTGTTCTGAAATGAGATGGTGGTGATAGTTGCCCAACTCAGAGAATGTACTAAAGTAAATGGGTATCAAGTAAATGGGTGAAATGTATGGTATGAGAATTATATCTCAGATGACTTATAAAAAATCTAAACATAACGACTAAACCTATTAAGAGGAAACATGAAGAGAACACTTTCTGCAATCTCTGAATGAAGAAGGCCTGTTCATAAAGAAAATGACCGAGGGGAAGACTGTGCCACAAGGGGCAGTGACACTGCTGTGGGTGAGAAAAGGGTCTGTGAGGAACAGGTGGCCTGAAGCAAGCCCGTCGAACACGTGCCCGGCAGTAAGTACATGGATAGAGCAACACCAAACACCAAACTGGACGGGAACAGTACGATGAATCGCCCTGTGCACTCAGAGAAGCAGTGTATTTTCTACATTTGGCCATTTATCTGCTGACTCACAACTGCACAAAAGGGCAAATCAGGACCAGGGAGAGAGACACACACCTCACATGGGACCTGGCCACTAGCTGGGTCTTTATTTACATAATGACCCCTCTTTCTCACCGTGAAAGACTTTTCAGCTCCACTGTGGGAGTCTGCTGTGCACCATCATGCGGTTCTGGTTTATTCATGAGAATCTTCTCTTTACATAGGCGCTGACAACGCCTCCTTCCCAAACTCTAAGCACTCTGGTTCCCTGAACAGCTCTCTTCTTGTTCCCTCACTCCTATGAATGGAAAGGGGCAGCATGCACTGGCTGGGCATGAAGACCCCCAGAGACTTCCACATAGTCGCGGCAGCTGACCAAGCTCACTAGAACCCAAAAATACAAGCCAGAGAGCAGAAAGCATTTACTGATCTAACTCTAAATAGGTAAACAGAAGTTTACACACATTAATCCTAACTTTGACGACTAAATGACTCAATTGTACACTTCCATGGATTCATATTTTAAAAAAGAGAGAGAATAGAGAAAGAGTATCTTACTTTAGGATTCAAGTCAAAGAAGGTGTAGTATTTAAATCGTAACAGCAGCTGCTCATCCTCCTGGATACCCTGTTCCATGAGGGAACGCGAGGAGTCCAGCCAACTAGAAACCAGCAAGATGTTGCAAAAGTTGATCAGTTTTATACATATATGTTACAGCATTATATAATCTGTTTACATGTTATCTATGTTATATAATATGTCATATATAATATATGCATCATGTAATGTATGCTATATATGTTTACATTATATACACATACATACACACATCTCCTTGAACAAAATCTGAGTAAGTAATGTGACCAAAAACCAGTAAGGGAGAGGACTTGAAACTAGCTTATATCTATATTTTATCTTCAGCTTTCCCAATGCTATGTATGTGAATGTATATATATTTATATATAATGTATTTATTTATTAATTTTTCTCATTGACACTTTTAAGTAACCCAGTGAAGAAGCCAGAGCAGTTTTTATTTACTCAGTTTTATAGATGATAAAACAAAACAGTCTCAGTGACATTCAGTGATATGCTTAAGGTTCTGTACCTCGTGGCGGAGCCAGAATGAGAATCTACACTTGCTGACTGCCCGCACAACCTCTCCCCCACACCAGGTGACTGCCCATATAGCCTCTCCTCTACATCAGGTGGTCCGACCCAAAGCTGGCTCTATCTTATTGTCTAGAACTTTCTATAATTACAACAACATTCTGTATGGCCTTGTCCAATAGAGTAGCCACTAGCCACATGTGGTTACTGAAGATTTACATGTGGCTAGTGCCACATTTCAATTTTAATTAAATTCAAATTTAGATGTAAATATCCACATGTGTCTAGGGGCTCCTATACTGGATAGGTTAGTCTTAAGATTGAAAAAACACACATATTGGTTATGGTGAGAGGTGGAAGGATGGAGATTAAACAGTAACCACAAAACCAGGTGGGCATGAATGCCATCCAGTAACACTGAATGAAAATAGCTTGAACTTCTATTAAATTAGCCCCCAAGATGTAATCTCCATCCCAAAGGTCTTGGTCCAGTGGGAGAGACCATGCCTCCTCAAGTGACTGATCTTGAATGGTGACATCTACAAAGGAAAGAGTGTGTGACTGGGCCTTACAGGATGAGCAGGTCTGACTGGAGAGCAGTAGGAGAGAAGAGTCCTGGGGTGCAACATAGGGACAGGGTACACAGTAGGGCAGGAAGATAGTGCTGGGCCAGATATCACAGGGAGTGGAATACTGCCCACAAAGGTGATTTTATCTGGTGAACAATGGGGAGTGAAATGAACCAGTGATCTGAGAAATAGTTTGAGTGTGTCTTCCTAGCCCAATTGAAGCAAAGCTGAAGGATTTACTCTAGAACACCTGAAGAGAGAAGCAGCATTACAGGACAGTGTGGGCAGGTGGACCACTTTGGGTCTCTCCCTGACTAATGGGTTCCAACCCACTTATGAACTGCTTGACCTCCCATAAAATAAACTTTGCACACCTTAGGGGGAAAGAATTCATATTCACATATGGTAAACCACTGGGTTGTTCACACGCATAAGGGATGTCATACTTTATATGTATTGAAATGAACAAAGGCTTTATTTTTTCCTTTTTGTTGCTACAATCAGTCCTGACTTTTGCTAACAATGTGCAATCCCCAGGCACTCTAATTAAAAATACACACACACACACACACACACACACACAAACACCTCTCCCCAACTCTGTGGCATCTCTCTTACTACATCAGTATCAGTTCACAGAGAAGCAACATGGAGCCATATCCTTACCCTGCATTAAGCTTGGTTTTATCAACCAGAGACCGAGACTGGTACATATCAGCCAGCGCCTCTGGTGACTGTGGGGGTTGGCTGAATGCGAGGATGTTGCAGTTTTGTTCCGTCAAAGGACTGTCACTGAACCATGTCATGGTGGATGACACCGGCGTTCCGTTGATGGGGTCATATGTGGGAGTCATAGTTTTACTGTACAAGCCAGGACTTACTGTAAAGTAAAGAGGAACACATACTAGGATATGAGATTCAGGGAGCAGAAACCTCTGGAAAAATAAGTACAGATTGCTGACACTAAAATGGATTTTGAATTTAAATAATTGTAACATTTAAAATAATCGGAGGAGTCTTGACAGATGGGGAAGAAGTTATACACAGGTAAAGCTCTTGCCTGAAAGTTTAGCTACTGAAAACTTGGGAACTGACAGGCTGTAAAGGCTTCCACAATCAACCCACACAAGTGTGGGAGACAATGTCCTTCTCAACAATTCGAAATTCCTCTGCTTTAGCTGTAAATTTTCACGGTATTAGAGAACCAGAGATCTCAGAGAATGTATGTACAAACTATACTTTGGGCAAATTTTTTGAAGAACTAGCAGCACTTGCCAATTTTGAGAACCCAGCTAATTAATGGTTTATATATCATCTGCCTTTACATTGCATATGAAAACTGCAAATAATTCCTTTTATTCTTTGCACTGGAATATACTATGCAAGCAAACCCTCAAACGTTGCAAACAAGCCAGCTTTTTATATTTTTATAAGAATGAAGCCTAGCCGAAACCGGTTTGGCTCGGTGGATAGAGCATCAGCCTGCGGACTGAAGGGTCCCAGGTTCGATTCCGGTCAAGGGCATGTACCTTGGTTGCGGGCACATCCCCAGTGGGGGGCGTGCAGGAGGCAGCTGATGGATGTTTCTCCCTCATGGATGTTTCTGACTCTCTATCCCTCTCCCTTCCTCTCTGTAAAAAGTTAATAAAATATATTTAAAAAAATGAAGCCTTTCTAGAATTTTTACCTGTTACATGTCCAGTGTAAAATTTAAATGGAATTCATAAAAGAGTCACATAAAGATTGAACCAGGAAAACAGAAGTATCTTTGAGTGATCCAAATAATCTGTTTCCTCCCTCACATTCACAGCCTGTTCTACTAAGGTTTCTAATTCATCAGAAACATAATACATGCAATTAACATAATGAGCTATAAAGCCTATCTTGTCAAAAAAATTCTGTTAGTTCTAAAATTAATTGGATATCCTTTTTTCATCATAGGACTCTTGCAATTTTAGCCCTTCTTTGTTTGGGGGAGAAAAGAGAAAGGAGGGACAAGAGGAAAGAAAAGAGGGAAGGAAAGTTCCTGGAATATAAAAATTCAAGTAACACTTGCCCTGGCTGATTTTCTCAGTGGTTAGAGAATTGTCCCGAGGACCTAAGAGTCTCAGGTTTAATTCCTGGGGCATGAGTGGGAGGCAACCTATCAATGTGTCTCTCCTATCGATGTTTCTCTCTCACTCTCTGTTTCTTTCTCTCTCTCCCTCCTCCCCTGCCTCTTTCCTCTGACCCTTCCACTATGTCTAAAAAATCAATGAAAAAA
Source organism: Lasiurus cinereus (assembly GCA_011751065.1). Classification (NCBI taxonomy): domain Eukaryota; kingdom Metazoa; phylum Chordata; class Mammalia; order Chiroptera; family Vespertilionidae; genus Lasiurus; species Lasiurus cinereus. Next base: position 27,935,474 of record JAAGEH010000006.1, on the reverse strand, counting down.
AATAATCTCAGATGAGGATTAAAAAAAAAAATTAAGAAACTCTTGGCTTTAAGAATGAATTAAAACAACAAAGCCCCTGTCACAATTCTTACCTGGTGGCCCAGAAATTGTTGGAGAACTCTCCAAGTTTAAAATGTCTTCAATTAAGGGCTTTTTATTATTCTTGTCTTTTTTCTTCTTCTTTTTAAAATAGTCACTAGAAGGCTTTAACAAGGAAAGTTCTTCTGGTCTTCTAATATCTAACAAATAAGTATAAAAAAGAAAGAAGAAAAACTGAAAAGTAAAAAAAAAAAAAAAATTCCTGTTGGGCATTTGAAACCATTTCTCAGAAAATTCCGGAGAAGTAATAGAACTAGATTGCACTCCTTTAAAAAAAAAAAAGCACAAAAAAACAGAGGGGAATGAGACTCCCCCTTACCCCCAACCAATAAGGGTGTAGGGAGGTCAAATAGTGGAGGAAGATTCAGTCTAGTAAAATTTCTATTTTGTTTTTTGATTTATTGTGAAAATATTTCAAATGTATCTAAAGCAGTTGTCAGCATACTCATTAGTCAACAGATCCGCAGTTTGCCAACCACTGATCTAAAGCAAAGGAAATAGTATAATGGCCCATCCATAGACTCATCACCCAGCCTCAACCAGAATTTTGCTAATCTTACATCACCTACTTACTACCAATTTTCCCTCCTTCTTTTCGTTGTTCCTTTCCATATTTCCTCCATTTCTTTCTCCCTTCTGCCCTCCCTCTCCCTCCCTCCTTATATTTTTAATTCTTTTTTAAAATTAAATCTTTATTATTCAGATTATTACATTTGTTTCTCTTTTTGCCTCCTCCATAGCTCCCCTCCACCCAGCTCCCACCCTTCCCTCTACCCTTACCTCCCTCCCGTTGACCTCATCCATAGGTGTATGATTTTTGTCCAGTCTCTCCCTGTACTCCCTTCACCCCTTTCCCCCTGAGAATTATCAGTCCACTCCCTTTCTGTGCTCCTGATTCTATTATATTCACCAGTTTATTCTGTTGATGAAATTTTTAATTCACTTAATTTTTAGATTCACTTGTTGATATGTATTTGTTGTTCATAATTTTTTGGCTTTTACCTTTTTCTTCTTCCTCTTCTAAAAGAGTACCTTTCAGCATTTCATATAATACTGGTTTGGAGTTGATGAACTCCTTAAGCTTTTTCTTATCTGTGAAACTCTCTATCTGCCTTTCAATTCCGAATGATAGTTTTGCTGGATAAAGTATTCTTGGTTGTAGGCTCTTGCTATTCATCACTTTCAATAATTCTTGCCACTCCCTTGTAGGTAATGAATTGTTTTTCTCTTGCTGCTTTTAATATTCTCTCTTGGTCTTTTGCTCTTGGTATTTTAATTATGATGTGTCTTGGTGTAGTCCTCTTTGGATTCCTTTTATATGGGGTTCTGTGTGCTTCCTGGACTTGTAAGTCTATTTCTTTTACCAGATGCGGGAAGTTTTCAGTCATTATTTCTTTAAATAGGTTTTCAGTATCTTGCTCTCTCTCTTCCTCTGGCACCTCCACAATTCTGATGTTGGTACACTTGAAGCTGTCCCAGAGGCTCCTTACATTATCTTCACATTTTTGGATTCTTGCTTTTCCAGTTGAGTGTTTTCTGATTCTTTATATTTCAAATTTTTGACTTGATTCTTGCCTTCCTTTAGTCTGCTGTTAGGTCTCTGTATAATATTTTTTATTTCAGTCAGTGTATGTTTAATTTCTAGTTGGTCCTTTTCCATCAATAGTTGGATATTTTTCATCTCTAGTTGGTTCTTTTTCATCTCCTCTTGGCTCTCGCTAACTTTATCCAACTTTTCTAGGATATTCTTGAAAAACCTTATAAGCGTGGTTTTGAACTTTATATCCAGTCGTTTGTTTTCCTCTATTTCTTTTGTTTGTGCTCCCTTCCCTTGTCTCGGCATTTTCACTATGCCGGGAGAACTTCTGTGTTGTATTCAGCCTTATGATACCAGACTTGCAAAACCCCAAATGCCTCTCTGTTGAGCTTGGGATGGGTGGAGTCTCAGGGCTTAAGGGACCTCCTTGCCTTCCAGTTGGCCCTGCCCTCCACAGCCCCTGAGTCTCACGTGACTGGGTAATCACTGGAGCAGTCCCTGTGTGTGCCTGCGCACGCATGCTCTCTCTCTCTCTCTCTCTCTCTCTCAGTGCCTCTGGACTGCCGCTCCTCTGGCTTCCCTGCACTCTGGAACAATATGAGTCTGGATCCTCAGAGTTTCGCCAGAAACTGGGGTTTAGTGGAGTTAGAAGTGACGCAATTGGGAGGGTCTGTCTCTCGCCCACTCATGAAAGCCAGTGGCACAATCAGCAGTGGGTCTTCTGCGTGCAGTGCTGTGCGAGTCACCAGACTTCTGATCTTTTGCGACTCCCCTAAATTTCCATGCACTTCTTCCTTTTCACAGTCCAAACTGCCGTAGTATGAGTTTTGGCTGGATCTAGGGTTTAGTGTTGTAGGATAAGGCGTTCAATGCTGTTGAGAGTCTCCATCTCCCTCCTGCCAGAGAAAGCCAGCCAGGTTCTCCGGCACCCGCTCTCTTCACGCGTGCGTCTCCGTACCTCAGCTTTTTGTAGCTCCTCTGGATCTCTGTGAGCACCTCTATTTCCTTCTAGTTGTAGAATTTCCACTCAGCCAGCGTTCCCATGGTTCTGGATGATGTCTGTTCTGTCTTTTAGTTGTAGTTTTGAAATTGTTGTGCGAGGCAGCAATGTAGGTGTTTACCTATGCCGCCATCTTGGATTCTCCTATTCTTTTTTTTTTAAAACAACAGCTGAGGGGCCCACCTATTTTCTTCAATGGATCACAGATCCAGAGAGCTCTTTTTTTTTTCTTACATGATGCCCAGCTGCTACTTTCATCCCTATGGCAGACATCCTTGGCACCTGCCCACCTCTTCTTGGCCTTCACCCTTCCAGTGCACTCTGACTTGACTAACAATGACAGCTAGGACATGTGTCTGTCTGCCCATGGACTTGCTCTGAACACCGGCGGCTACACTGCCCAGATACAGTGCAACCGGCCACACAAGAATGAACGCTCTCCAAATGCAGCCCTGGTGACTGATGAGTGGTGTGTTAACACCCAGCTGCCTCGGCCCTTGGATGGGATGGCTCTGAGGCATGTCTCTGCTGTGACAATCTCTTACTGGTGGCCTTCTCTGCCCAGTCTCCCGTCCCTATTTGTAATCAGTGTTTCCCGACATCTCCCCGCTGCCCCCAAATAAATAGATATTTCCACTGGAATCCTTATCTCAGGGTCTGCTTCTGGAGAACTGAAACTAAGAAGATTATCCCCATTTCCCTCCATTAATGAAATACATTTATCATTGCCATTAACCGCACTGAGTGCTATGATGCCAGGGGAAAGCCAGGGAATGTGGATGTTAGTCTCTGGGCAGCTCTCCTGGAGGTAAATGAACTGATTCCTCTCACTTCTCAGCTCAAACACTGCTTTGTGTTGAGACTGGGGCTGGTAGTTCAGCTCGATTTTCTCCCTAGTAATCAAGGATGTTTTGATCATCAGGTTGCAGCATGCACCTGTGACCACTTCAAATGCATAATTTATACACAAACCCTAGAGATGAATCAAGATGTCCAGTGGTAAACATTAGAAACAAAAGAAAACACCAAATCAAAACAAACAAAAACACAACAAAACCTTATCTCCAAGCCTAATTATTTGCCTTTCCTTTTCCTTGAAGGAAAACCCATCCTTTTAGTGAATTTGATCTACCTTATATTGATCAGATAGAAATAAATTAGTAAAAATGCCAGTTGGGCCCTTTAGAACTACCATGAAGATATATAATCTGAAAAAGAGAAGAACATATGACTGCTTCTATTTACTTCAAAACCTCAAGTGTTCCAGGTATGATGTGTGCTTCCAGTCTACTGTGAAATTTGGTGTAACTTAATCATTTATTAAGTCCCACAAAAAGAAAATGGTTTTCAAATCCTCATTAGAATGTTACTGAAAACAAGGTGCCTGGTGTTTTCCACTTGCTCACCCATGCAGCAGGGACACTATGGAGTTTATATTTCATAATGGGAGATTCTGTTCACTTGTCACTCACATTATTAAACAGCTAATGTGTGCAGGCATTGTGCTGGGTATGCTAAAAAAAAAATGTTTCTCTCTTCACCCTGTTAAATACCAGACCAGCCTCTAATGCCCAATTCTGGCATTCCCAAACCTATGTATACTATTATACTTTTTCCTTTTCCCCTACTATCTCCTTTTAACATCTTAGTTTTTACATTTATTATTTATTTTCTGTCTCTGTACTCTGGAATGTAAGCTTTAGGAGGGAGGAGATTTGAGGTTACTTTTTATGACTAACATATCCTTAGCATTCATCACAATGCTTGCCTAATTCATACATGTTTGTTGAAGGAATGAATGAGCAGTTTATAGCTTAATGGGGAAGACAGATCACTCGTGTATACGTTGTATAGACTGTGTTCAAATGCTGATTCTTAGCCTTGGGACCAAAGAATTTACCTATACATTTAAAAAAAAACAAACAAAAAAATCTCCATTTATAAAACCCTAAGCGACCAGTTGACCAATTGACCAGTCATTATGATGCGCCCTGACCCCCAGGGGGGCAGACACTCAATGAAGGAGCTGCCCCCTGTTGGTCAGTTTGCTCCACTCAGCTGATGTCAAGCTCACAACTGGTGAGCACAGCTGAGATGGTGCAAGCCTCTCCTGCTTCCCCAGCAGTGGCAGAGGCGCAGTGGGGTCAGGATGAGCGGGAACGGTGTGGCGTGGGGCCGGCTTAAGCTCCTCCCCAGCCACTTGCCAGTTCTCTCACTACTACATCATCCCTTGGGGATGTTGGACTGCCAGATCGGCCAAAGCCAGAGGAGTCTTGGATTGTGGGAGGGGGCAGGCCAGGCTGAGGGACCCCAACGGTGCATGAATCCATGCTCAGGGCCTCTAGTATAAAATAAGAATACCCTCACAAGTCAGAGTTTGCTCCCACTAAGGAAGTCGCACAAAAAAAGAAAGCATTTGGGTGATGCTGTCCTTAATGGCTGTTAAACTTATGGGATGGTAGCAATTTGTTTCAATCCATAACTAAGTGTACTTTTCTGCATAGGATTTTTGTGGATAGGGCTATTGGAATCAAATGTTAGAGAAGCAATGAAGACATTACTCCACCATCCTTTCAAAACTAATAAAGGTGCATTGGCTCCAAGGTGATAATGATTTAATGGAACTCTTTTTTGTTTGTCTTAAATATAATGATGATTTACTGTGGCTAAGAGAAATGAATTTGGGGGATTGTAACTGGTATGTTTCTTCTGAGTATAAATCTCTTTTGAAGCAGTTTTAAGCTTTGTGGAAATGAATCTGAAGTATCTCAATAATGTCCCAGTTGGATTAACTCCACTTCAATGGCTTCAGTCCTCAGAACTGGGTTTGAAAAGTGTGCTTCCTACAGAGGGCTAGTATACAGGAAAGCCAGCCACTCGAGGCAGGCAGGGGGCACACAGCATTTTCTTGCTCTCCTTTGCCAAAAGTCCAAAGGGCACAGGGGCCCCTCGGGGGTACTCACTCAGGGCTTTGCAGATATCACTGACAGCTTTAAACACCACAGCTGAGAAGCTGACTCGCAATCTCACTGTCTTCACATTTGGCAGCCGGAGGCGAAGCATTTTATGCTGAGGGGTGAAGACAAGCTTTGCATCTGCCTGGACTCCACATTTGTCCAGGGTCCAGTGTGTTTTCAGGAGCCAGCAACGCTTTTGTTCCCACCAAAGGGCAAAGTCTGACCAGTCGTGGGCTATGTCTGCAAAAAATAGAAAAAAACACAGTGAAGTAAATGAGAGGGAGGGCACTCCAGACAATTCCATCGTGTGCAAAAATGGAAACCAAGGGCTGCTCTTCAGCGCCCCATCTCCTGGTACAACCCAAGGCTCAGCAATTTTTTGGCTTCTCTTCAAAGAGTCTAAGGTGGGACAGGTAGAAAACAGACCGAATATTACCATCACTTGATATTTAAATACTATGGAAGGAACAGAAATACACAAATTCTGTTCATGTTGAAATGCTCAAGTTCTCTTCCTTCAGTCTTCCAGTGCCATGGTCCTTTCTGGGAAGGCCAGGAGTGCACTGCTTTGTTTAATCAAGATAATGTCTCCACTAGAAATGTAACCTTGACCCTCCCCACTCTCCCTTTCTCCCCCCCTCCCACTACATGGGAATATCCACAGCACCCAATCAGAGCCCACATGGAAGTTCTATAAAGCTGACATGTCACTCTTCTTGGTAATGCCCAGCTCTTTTATCAGAACCATCATATTCCCAGAATCCAAAATGTGTACAGTGCAATCAGAGCCGAATATTTTCTGAGTGTTAGCATCAACAGGGAAACTGCTCCCGTCTTCAATGTTGGCATCAAAGTTGAATCGTTTCCCTTCATCAATATTGGAGTCAATAGTCAATCCTTTATTTTGCTAAATGAAGAGCCACCAGTGTTATTTACTTTGTAAAAAAAAAAATTATTTCTCCCTCTTTCCCTCTCTCTTTTTAACTTAGTGGCCATCTTTGGCAGGGCAGTGACAAGGAGGGGTCAGGTACCGGACTGGGGTGGGGGAACAAGTAATATTCTATTTCTTGACCTGGGTGGTGGTTACATGACTTTGAAAATTCACTGTACTTTCTTTCAATGAAGAGCCCACATCCTTGCTGAAACCGGTTTGGCTCAGTGGATAGAGCGTCGGCCTGCGGACTAAAAGGTCCCAGGCTCGATTCCGGTCAAGGGCATGTATCCTGGTTGCGGCACATCCCCAGTAGGGGGCGTGCAGGAGGCGGCTGAATGATGTCTCTCATCGATGTTTCTAACTCTCTATCCCTCTCCCTTTATTTCTTTAAAAAATCAATAAAATCTATTAAAAAAAAGAGCCCACACCCATGGCCTTAAAAGACAAAATAAATACAAAGTAAGCAGAACATTATTAAATTCTAGGTTGATAGTGTTGACTCCTGATGTGAAACTCTGACCTTGAAGATTTCTCTTTCTCTGTTTAAGAGTAGCAAATGGTGGATTTGCATTAAAAGACAAGTTAGCACCAGTTGACTTTATCACTGAGCAATCAAGCTTTAACAGGGGTCCAGCACCTTCGAAAAAGCCTGTGGTCACCCTAGATGTCACCAGTAGAATGGGCCCATTCTTGTGGAAACATGGCATTTTGCCTACTTGGAAGCTTTAGTTTGTCACCAGGGACTCAGGTTTTTACAAGGGTTGTTTGGGGCAGGTTAGTTTGAGACTCTTTCAGGGCCCCTTAGTTCTCTTCTTCTTGGGGGAAAGGTGCTTGCTTTCAGGGCCATTACCAAATAAATGATCAGAAAAATATAGGTGACCAGACAACCTAGGTCAGTGGTGCTGCAACAGAAAGGGCTTCAATTATAGAGATACCAGAACAAAACAGAAACTTACTGATCTGTTCTACTAACTTGAGCATCACACCCCCAATGTGGAGATCTCCGGACACTCTCAGGGTAACGTCTTTCTGCTCCTCGTCATCTGGATGGTCAACTCGGACCATGAGCTCCCAAGAAGCAGATGCAAAGTCATTGGCTGAGAGCATCGTGGCAAGTGCAGGTGTCTGCAGACAGAGATCAGAACATAAGGAGATCCTGCAGAGCAAAATGTTTTTTGTTTTATTATTTTTTTATTTTGGCCTCAGCATTCTCAGTGCCCCAGATATTAAAATTAGCATCTTAATTTTAAAGACAAGAAAGTATTATACCAAGGGTCACAAGCCTTCTAAATTTATCTTTCATTTCTCCCAAGACCACGTGGCTTTTTATTTTCTGCGCCTGCCCAATGCGTCAACCTTTATTTTCCCTCTCTACTGACTTTTCTTGATCTTCTCTGAACTATTCTAGCAACAAGTAACAAATCATGGAAATCCTTGATGATACCTTTAAAAAGAATCCACTTTATTAAGTATAATTCGCATGCAATAAAACACACAGATTTTATTTTTTATAGAATTATCTTGGAGCATTTTTTTTAAAATATATTTTTTTGATTTTTTACAGAGAGAAAGGGAGAGGGATAGAGAGTTAGAAACATCGAAGAGAGAGAGACATCAATCAGTTGCCTCCTGCATGCCCCCTACTGGGGATGTGCCCGAAACCAAGGTACATGCCCTTGACCGGAATTGAACCCGGGACCTTTCAGTACGCAGGCCGACGCTCTATCCACTGAGCCAAACTGGTTCAGGCAAAAAACACAGATTTTAAATGTATCATTGAATACATTTTTTTGTATTTAATTTAATTTAATTATTTTTAAAATTAAATCTTTATTATTCAGATTATTACATTTGTTTCTCTTTTTTTCCCCGCTCCATAGCTCCCCTCCAACCAGCTCCCAACCTTCCCTCTACCCTTACCTCCCCACCATTGTCCTCATCCATAGGAGTATGATTTTTGTCCAGTCTCTCCCTGTACCCCCCTCACCCCTTCCCCCCTGAGAATTATCAGTCCACTACCTTTCTGTGCTCCTGATTCTATTATATTCACCAGTTTATTCTGTTGATCAAATTTTTAATTCACTTAATTTTTAGATTCACTTGTTGGTAGATATGTATTTGTTGTTCATAATTTTTTATTTTTTACTTTATCCTTCTTCCTCTTCTTAAAGAGTATCTTTCAGCATTTCATATAATACTGGTTTGGAGTTGATGAACTCCTTTAGCTTTTTCTTATCTGTGAAACTCTTTATCTGCCCTTCAATTCTGAATGTTAGCTTTTTTTTTGCTGGATAGAGTATTCTTGGTTGTAGGTTCTTGCTATTCATCACGTTGAATATTTCTTGCCACTCCTGTCTGGCCTGCATAGTTTCTGTTGAGAAATCAGCTGACAGTCGTATGGGTGCTCCCTTGTAGGTAATGAACTATTTCTCTCTTGCTGCTTTTAATATTCTCTCTTTGTCTTTTGCTCTTGGTATTTTAATTAAGATGTGTCTTGGTGTGGTCCTCTTTGGATTTCTTTTGTTTGGGGTTCTGTGTGCTTCCTGGACTTGTAAGTCCATTTCTTTCACCAGATGTGGAAAGTTTTCAGTCATTATTTCTTCAAATAGGTTTTCAGTATCTTGTTCTCTCTCTTCTTCTGACAACCCCACAATTCTGATACTGGTACGCTTGAAGCTGTCCTTACATTATCTTCACATTCAGAGGCTCCTTACATTATCTTCACATTTTTGGATTATTTTTTCTTCTTGCTTTTCCAGTTGAGTGTTTTCTGATTCTTTATATTTCAAATTTTTGACTTGATTCTTGCCTTCCTCTAGTCTACTGTTAGGTGTCTATATAATATTTGTTTTTTTAGTCAGTGTATGTTTAATTTCTAGTTGGTCCTTTTTCATCTATAGTTGGTCCTTTTCCATCTCTAGTTGGTCCTTTTTCATCTCCTCTTGGGTCTCACTAACTTTATCCATCTTTTCTAGGATATTCTTGAAAAGCTTTATAACCGTGGTTTTGAACTCTATATCCAGTCGCTTGTTTTCCTCCATTTCTTTTGTTTATGATCTCTTCCTTTGTCTCTGTATTTTCACTATGCTGGAGAACTTCTGTATTGGATTCAGCCTTATGATACAAGACTTGGAAAACCGCAAAAGCCTCTCTGTTGAGCTTGGGATGGGTGGAGTCTCAGGGCTTAATGGACTGCCTTGCCTTCCAGTCTGCCCCACTCTCCACAACCCCTGGGTTTCATGTGACTCTGGGTAATCGCTGGAGCGGTCCCTGTTGGCGCGCTCTCTCTCTCTCTCTCTCGAAGTGCCTCTAGACTGCTGCCTTTCCAGCTCCCCTGTGCTCTAGGACCATATGAATCTGGGTCCCCAGGGTTTCGCCCGAAACTGGGGTTTAGTGAAGTTAGAAGTGGGGCAGTTGGAAGGCTCTGTCTCCTACCCACTCATGAAAGCCAGCAGTACAAGCAGCACTCGGTCTTCTGTATGCCACCAGATTTCTGCCCTTTCGCGACTCCCCTAAATTTCCATGCACTTCTCCCTTTTCACAGTCCAAACTACCCCTGTATGAGTCTCTCCTGGATCTGGGGTTTAGTGCCAGAGGATAAGGGGTTCAGTGCAGTTGAGAGTCTCCGTCTCCCTCCTGCCAGAGAAAGCCAGCCCGGTACTCTGGCACCCGCTCTCTCCACATGTGCATCTTCGTACCTCAGCTTTTTGCAGCTCCTCTGGGTCTCTGTGAACCCCTCTCTTTCCTTTTAGTTGTAGAATTTCCACTCAGCCAGCTTTCGTGTGGTTCTGGATGCTGTCTGTTCTGTCGTTTAGTTGTAGTTTTAAAATGTTGTGCAAGGCAGCAATGTAGGTGTTTACCCATGCCACCATCTTGGATGCCCCCTCTGAATACATTTTTTTGTATGCAAATTATAGCTTAATAAAGCTGATTTTAAAAGGATGTCATTAAAATCTTATATGTAATATAATACATATGTATTATTATATTCCTCCTAATATTGACATCTTCCAGTATGCAAATTCAAAAACTAAAAATATAGCAAAATAGTGCCTATTTCAGCTAAGCAGTATCAAAACAGAAACATCTCAAGGGGGTAATAGGAACACTGAAATCCAGACTTGGCAGAACTGAAAATATTAGCTCTCTGTTAGTTTTAAGTATGTTTTTATTGATCTTAGCAAAGAGAAAGGGAGAGGGAGAGAGAAAGAAACATTAATGATGAGAGAGAAACATCAATTAGTTGCTTCCTGCACGCCCCCTACTGGGGATAGAGCCTTCATTTTTATTGAAGTTCTCATCTGCAGCACTCTGCGACATGTGCTCTGACTGGGAATCGAACCTATGACAGCTTGGTTCATGGGTTGACTGGCTCAACCACTGAACCACATTGTCTGGGCTCTCTGTTACTTATAAACAGAAAGGAAGTGATAATATGTCTCCTGGCTATCTAAAGCTTTAAATCAAAATCAGTCATGTAAGTGATAACAAATCTTTTTCACTTGGCTAGGTAAAGACAGCTTATGAGAAATCCATTGTTTTGTAAGACCTATTTAAAAAAACAACATTGGTGCATTCAAAGTCCTAAGAAAGGGCTGATCAAACCGAAAGTGCCCATGAATCCTTTCCAGATCTCATGACCATGCAGATTCTATTCAGCAGGTGTTGGTGACCCTGCATGCATAACAAACTCTATGTGATACCAGTCTGTGGCTCACACTTTTGAGTTGAAACAGCCCAGTGAAACAGCTCCAGGGTCAGTTCCTCCCTCCACTTACCCAAATCAAGATCAAGCCAGGGACTATAGTAACTTTTGAGAAACACTATTTTTAATAATAAGCAGTAATTAATCCACCAAGGTCACACCGGTTTGGTGTTTATTTGAAACTGCTCATAATTGTAAGCCTCATAGCACCTCGAAATACACAAAAAAGCTAAACATGCAATTCTGAATAGGCAGAGGACAGATTTTATTTGTTTGAATCAATTCAAAAGTTCAGAAGTAGCCGAAACTGGTTTGGCTCAATGGATAGAGCATCGGCCTGTGGACTGAAGGTCCCAGGTTCGATTCCCATCAAGGGCATGTACCTTGGTTGCGGGCACACCTCCAGTAGGGGGTGTGCAAGAAGCAGCTGATAGATGTCTCTCTCTCACCGATGTTTCTAACTCTCTATCCCTCTCCTTTCCTCTCTGGGAAAAATCAATTAAATATATTAAAAAAAAAAGTTCAGAAGTAGCTCCTAACGTTTTTATGACTAGAAGGACGCCAGTGATATAATAATGCTTTTTCCTCCCAGTGCACATACGTGCATATGCAGACCCCTTGCTGGGGCAGTGCCCTGCCATGGGTATATCAGGCCTAACTACTTTCTTCCTCCTCCTCAGCCTCAAGTATTATTTATTATGTACTTACTGGGTGTTGTATTCTGTGTTAACTGCTATTCTTGTGTTGTCTCCACCCTGTCAGCAATCCCATTTAGAAACGAGGAAACCCAGGATCAGAGAGGCTAGGCAACTTGCTGAAAAGCACACAACAAGTTAGAGGGTAGAGCACTGACAGAAATCTAGGTCTTTCTAACTTTAAATTGTTAACCACTATACCGGGACACATCCTTGATACTGTTGCGACACCAATATGAAATAAAACTCTTAAGAACACATGAGCTAAACTTCATAGCCTTTACTAGGCATTTCTACTCATGTAAATCTTTCTCAGTGAGGAGACAATAAAGATATCACCTTCCCAAACTCATAACAGCACACTGAGCTGTTTGACTTTAACAGCTTCACAATTTCTAAAATGCTATGATTTGGAGTTTAGTATTTAAAAACGTTTTGTCCATAAAGAAAATAACCTGTTTTTTAAGGTGAGTCCATGAGCAATCATCCATAAAAGTCTTTTCTTTCCTTACCTGGGCAATCAAAACACTTCTCGTGGAGGCAACAGATGGTGATTCCCTCACAGCAAATCCAGGCTAAAATTAGACAATCTGGTTTTCCCACATTCCTACCCTATCTTTCCGCGCCTTCATTTTTATTGAAGTTCTCATCTGCAGCAAGCTGCGACTTGTTGAGCAGAGCAGCGAACTTCAACCGTGAAAGGGCATCTTAGAGGCCAGAACAAGCAAGGCCACCAGCAGAAATGCCTGCTGGGGTGAAGCCCAGCTGCTTACTTCCTCCTGTCCTTCAGAGAAAATGCAGGAACGAAAGTGAGACAGAGGGACAGGCGGGTAGGCAGAAAAAAAGAAAACAAGGAAGGCAGACCGACCAGAAAACGAGACAAAGGATAATAGATGGATTAGACAGATGATAGGTAGATAAGGGAAAGACCCTCCATGCTCCCCCTGGAAGATCAGAGTGTGCGTTTCGGAAGGCCTGTCTTTTGTCAATTCTGCAGGGTTCGGAATTCCCGGGTGGATAGTGGGTAGGTGGAAACCCGCCCTCTCCCATGAAGGCAGCACCCACGGCTGGACAGTTTACTTTGCATGGCGCGCTGCGCAAGGCTGCAGAAGGTTTCCGTGCGCCAAGGACGTTATTTTTAATTCCACAGCCATTTAAGTGAAAGCGTGCTGGAGAGAGTCAGGGGCAGGGGTCGGAGGGATCGGCGTGGCACACCTAAGCCTTTCCTCCTTACCGGTCTTGCGTCCCCTGTAGCCCCAGCAACCTTGGCACCCACCTTCTTTCTCGGAGCCGGTGGCGTGCAGCCTCGCAGACCTGCACGTGGAGAGTTGCGCGCTAGCGGCCCGGACAGAGGCCACCCAGGCGGAGCCGGGGGCGGGCTCGGGAGGCGCACGGTAGCGGCTGCAGCTCCGCTGGGCTGCGGCGGGCTACGGCGGCTCGCGGACGCCGGGGGAGGATGCACGGGGCCTCCCGCCGAGGCGCGGCGCCCGCCTCCAGCCGGACGCAGCGAGGCGGGTGCACTGCGGCCAGCGCCCGGCTCGGCAGGCGAGGGCACGCTCAGCGCCGGGCCTGCTGGGTCTCGCTCCCGGGAGAGGAGGCGCGCTCCGCAGCCTTTTTAAGGGCAAAGGGTGGTCCAAGGGCTGCTACGCGGCGGGAGGGCGGCGGGTTGGGCGGTGGGTGGTGTGGGTGAGAGGGGAACCTGGGACACACGCTTACTCCCTGCTCCGATCATGCCACCTCTCATCCAGTCCCCTTACACCGCCTTCACTTTTCCGGGTTCCCCACGCTCTCCCCGGACGAACACTGGTTATTAAAGCCCGGCTCCTTTCCTCTGCCCGCCAGGTACATCCGTCACACGCCGGGAACGCCCCGGCCCGGAGACTCCCAGCCCCAGGCTAGAAACTCCCCTTTAAAGAGCCTGGAGGCCGGTGCTCCCCGGGTGGGAGGAAAGACAGCAGTTCCTCTCTGAGTAAGAGGGTTATGTAAACCCCCCACTCCTCGCCCCAAGGACCGTGAGGCGCCCAAACTACGCACAATGGAAGGCCCCGGCACCCTAAGGGCACAACCCCAAGTGGAAGTCTGGGGTGGCTCACCCCAGATTCGCCACCCTGCCTGGCTGGTCACCTTCCTGTCGGATTCACTTCCCAAGGGAGCAGGAAGGGTGGGTAACCTTGGGGAATTTACACAACCTCTCCACGCCTTCTTCGTTCATATTACACACATTTGTTGAGTGTTTATTTTGTGTCAGGCCTTGAGCTGAGCTCAGAGGATATGCTGTTTTTAAAGCAGATATGGAAATTACAGTTAACTCATCTGTAAAATGGGTGGAGGGATGGACTGTGCACCTCCATTCCATGGAGAATTTCATGCAGTATAATACAGGCTTTAGCGATTCACAGCAAGTACATATATAAAGCTCGCCACAACATAAATACAAATTCAAAATGTGGTGAAATTTAGAATTGGAATCCTTGTTTTTACTTGTACATTCATCATAGTCATTATTGTTGTTTTGAAAGTATTTTACAAGATTATTTGAACACTTGTCAGCACATAATGAAAATCTTAAAACTGAATTTCCTAATTTGATAGAGTTTCTCAACTCTGGGAATGAGGTTGATAGTCATCTGGTCCCACAACTGTCATCTGGTCCCAGTCTCTACATGCCCAACACTGGCTCAACAAATATGCTCTTATCTTGAACATAAAGAGTCTAAAAGTTTACTTTCTGGAAACTGCTCATGGCTGAATAGAACATGGACTGTCTTCAAAATCTTACGTGTGGTCTTGAAGTAGTAATGGCTTTATTTACATCACATTGGTTTGTCATTTAGTTGAAAATATCTGGGTTGTGCTAAAGAATTTAACTGGTTTTACATTTTTGCTTGGCCAGGGTTTTTAAAAAGTTTTTAATTGGAATAGTATATATGTATATATGTATATATGTGTGTGTATATATATATATATATTTATTACATATACTCTACACTAATAAAAGAGAAACATGCAAATTGACCGTACCTTCATGATGCCCACCAGCCAATCAGGAGTGAGTATGCAAGTTAAACTCATCGCCTCTGACAGTAGGAAAGAGGCAGCTCCCAGCACAGCCTACTTGGCTGTGGCTGGGATGACCTGGGAGCAGGCAAGCCGGCCTGCTTGGCCATCATTGCAATGACCTGGGAGGAGGGAAACTCCCAGGGCCTGCTTGGCCATCGTCCCAGCAACCTTGGCAGCAGGCAGACCCAGCACAGCCTCAGCGACCCAGGAGCAGTGAAGTACAGCCTGCAGGCAGCACCCAGCATGGCCTGCTTGGCAGTTGCCTTGGTGTGGAGCAGGCAGGCCCTGCTGAGAGTAGAGAATCAAGGGGAAAGGGCCTAAGCAATTAGTAGGACATCCCCTGAGGGCTCCCGGATTGGAGAGGGTGCAGATCAGGCTGAGGGAGACTAACCACCCCCTCCCTTCCCATGCACAAATTTTGTACACCAAGCCTCTAGTTATATATCTGAAAGAGCACATATTATGGATATACAGCTGATGAATTTTCATATAATGAACAAATTTGTCTATTGTTTTTAAAGTGTTTAATTGAAATATATGTATTTATTATATATTACACTAGAGGCCCAGTGCACAAAATTCATGCATGGGGCGTGGGGTGGGAGAGAGTCCCTAAGCCCAGCCTATAGTATACCCTTTTGCAATCTGGGACGGCTGGCTCCTAACTGTTCATTTGCCTGCCTGCCTGCCTGCCTGATCACCCCTAACCACTCTGTCTGCCTTTCATTTTTGCCCCTAACTGCTAGCCTGCCTGCCTGATTGCCCCTAACCACTTGCCTGCCTGCCTGCCTGGTCACCTCTAACTGCCTCTACCTCGGCCTCTGCCACCATGGCTTCATTCAGAGGATGTCTGAAATTATGTCCAGAAGATTTTTTGGCTGTCTGGTCTAATTAGCATATTTTAATTTTATTATTATAGATATTTATTTATGAAAGAGCACAAATCATGAACATACAGCTGATGAATTTTCACAAACTGTATTGAGTGTCCAGATTAAGACACAGGACATTACCAGTCCCCAGAAGTCTAGTTCCTCTTCCAGTTACTGCCATCCCCCACCAAGAGTAAACCATCATCTTGACTTCTAACTCCCTAGGAGAGTTTTCCCAATCTTTGTGCCATATATAAATGCAGTTGGATGACATGTACTATTTTGTGTCTGGTTTCTTTTGTTCAACATTATGTTTTTGAATTTCATCCAAATTGTGTGTTCTTGGATTTTCTTTTTAAACTTATTACCTGTGAAACAGGTACAACTCATTCATTTCCTAAGGTCTTAGGTTAGATGTAGATTAAGAATTGTATTCTGGACTTCAAGATTTCATATATACATAATTAAACAATACTTATCTTTTCTTCATCTTAAAAAACAAATACTACCAATACTTTGAGTCAGTTATTTAATTACTCTACACATAGAAATCAAGCAATGAATTAGCTTATTTATTCATTCATCCATTATGTTTCTGTGAAATAGACATTGTAATATGCACTGAAAATATTAAGATGAACTAGCACAGAGTTTATCTTCAGGTCATAATTCTGATGCTAAGGAATTCAGAAGCAGGCCATCTTCTTTTCTGCAGGTGTGTGGAGTGGTGAGGAGTATGACAAAAGGCTTCAGAAAGGAGGTGATTTCTTAAAAAAAGATAAACCTTATTTACTTATTTATAGAGAGGAGAGGAGAGGGATAGAGAAATAGAAACTTCAATGGAAGAGAAACATCATTAATTGGCTGCCTCCTGCATACCCCTACTGAGGATTGAGCCTACAACCTGGTCCAAATCAAACCGGTGACCTCTTGGTTCCTGGGTTGATGCTCAACTGCTGAGCCACACCAGCAGGGCAAGGAGGTGATTTTTGAAATGGAATTTGAAATGTTGGCGAACAGCTTGATAGTTGCCTGTAACAACCCTTAGCCTCTAGAAAACTGTTAGGTGTTATTGTGTCTCAGTAAGTAGAGGTGGAGGATAAAGAGAAGCTATATCTCTTGACCTCAAAGTTTTTCATATGCAAATATTAAAACAATAACTATTATCAGATACCCATATCCTGACAAACTGACCTGAGAGTATCCTCAAAAGGTAAGTTAGTCATGTTTGCATTATTATGTGAGATGTGAGTAGATTGGGATGGACAAGATACATGGCCATGTTCTTTATTCACTGGACAGAAAGGGGAAATAGACAAATAGAGGGACTTTGAAAGTCCCAGTTACTTTCACTTGTTAAACACAAGCGACATTCTTCCTGTAACATCTTCCCACTTTCACTGGACGCACTCTCAGAATTTAAAAATTTCTGCGTTAGAATGGAAAAGCTTCTGGGAGGAGAAAAGAGGAGGAATGTTTTGTTTTTAAATTGATGTTTTTATTTGACAAAGCAGTATTATCTAATGTAAGTTTTTTAAATTGAGTATTTAGCTTATAAATACACCGGAAGTCTGGCAACTAAGAAATGGCAGCGCTTTGTGCTTGTGTTTATGGAGAACATGTTGCGTTCAGTGCAAAGAAGCAGAATGTGCCTATTGTAGCTACACCCTCCTTTCCAGCTGGGTGGATAACTAACACTTTCTATGCCCAGACAAGTTCTATAATTTCCTGCTTGTGAGGGTGGAGAGGGTGTGTTTTGATGTATCTATCCGCACTAGATGAAGAAGGGCTAGGAAGAGCAAAGAAAAATAAGAAGGCCTTGCTGGAGGCCATGGTGCTGGAGTCACCATTGAGAATGAGAGGAGCAAGAAAATAGTCTCTCTCTTCCCTCTTCTCTCTCCTTCCTTTGCATCCATCTCCATCAAAGGGTACAAAGGATTATACCTGACATAGGATATATACACTGATAATTAAGTCTTCCACCTCTCTTGATTACAAAGTTTCCTTTCTTGGAGAAAGCTGTCATCAGTTTCTTCTGGAACCTCCCAGAGATAGTTTATGTATTTAGACTAATTATGCAGGTGATAGTATTTTATAGATACTGTCTTGCCTTTTGCTTTTTTCACTTTAAAATACCTTGGTAATTGGATATCAGTCATATTTGTAGCTGCCTACTATCATTGGAAAGTCCCAGTCTTAAATCAGAACTCCAATTACCAAGATTTCTTATAGCCAGGACATGAGTCTACCTCCTAGACTTTGTCACTCAGATACACTCAGGCACAGCTTTAATTTGTAAGTGAATAAAATGTAGAGAGAGGATGTACTTGAAGTTTCTATTCAATAGTCATAGTCAAGAATCACTGATGAATTAAAAATTTTTTTTTAAATTTTTATTAATTTTTTATACATATCTCCCCATTGCCCCCCCTCCCTCCTAGGCATACCCCAACCCCCCAGTGTCTATGTTCATTGGTTATGCTTATATGCATGCATACAAGTCCTTTGATTGATCTCTTATCTACCTCACCTAACTTTAATCTTCCTGCTGTAATTTCACAGTCTGTTTGAACCTTTACTGTCTCTGTATCTATCCTTTTGTTCATCAGTTTATAATGTTCTTTATTATCCCCCAATGAGTGCAATCATGTGATGCTTCTCCTTCATTGACTGGCTTATTTCACTAAGCATAAGGCTCTCCAGTTCCAACCAGGTTGCTGCAAATGGTAAGAATTCCTTCTTTTTAATGGCAGCATAGAATTCCATTGTGTAGATGTACCACAGTTTTCTGATCCACTCATCTGCTGACGGGCACCTAGGCTGTTTCTAAATTGTGGCTATTGTAAATTGTGCTGCTATGAACATAGGGGTGCATAAATCCTTTCTGATTGGTGTTTGTAATTTCTTAGGATAAATTCCTAAGAGTGGTATTACAGGGTCAAATGGGAGATCTATTTTTAGTTTTTTGAGGAAATTCCATACTGTTCTCCACAGTGGCTGCACCAGTCTGCATTCCTACCAACAGTGCACAAGGGTTCCTTTTTCTCCGCATCCTCGCCAACACTTGTCGTTTGTTGATTTGTTGATGATTGCCGAATTTTAAAATTAGTGAGTAAAAATATGCTGAGAAACAGCATATTTGTAACCTCAAAATATCTCACTGCTAAATATTGTCAATTACACAGGGAAAGATAGTAACATGAATGTGGAGAAAAATGCAGATATCGCCTTAAACAAGTGATAAAAATGAAATACATCATCTGGAATAATGCATATTGACTTCACACACCTCCTGATATAATGCACTGAGAAGGACAATAGCATTACTTCCATGTTGTTCCTGCCCAAATTACATAACCTAAATTTAATTGTAAGAAAATATTAGATAAACTTATATTGGAGGACCTCCTATATAATAAAAGCCTAAAATGTTAAGTGTCCAACTGAACATTTGCTTGTTCAACCAGTCGTTATGAGGCACACTGACCACCAGGGGGCAGACACTTTGACCAGTAGGTTAGCTTGCTGCTGGGGTCCGGCCTATCAGGACTGGGCAAGATAGGCCTGACATGCCCTGGAGCCCTACTGTGGTCCCTCCCTGGCCTCTAAAATATTTCTTCTAATTAATTTCCTTTCAATGTTCATGAATCTATGCACCAGGCCTCTAGTTCTACAAAATAAATTGCTAATACTCGTCAGAAATGTCAAGGTCACGAGAGTCAGAAAAACTAAAAAACTGTCTCAGATCAGAGGAGACTAAAACGACATGACTACTAAATGCCATGTGAGATCCTGGACTTAATACTGGAACAGAGAAAGGACTTCAGTGGAAAAGCCTGTGAAATTTGAATAGGGCAGTAAACTAGTTAACAATATTGTATTAGCACTAATTTCCTGGTTTCTATCATTGTATTGTGGTTATGTATGATGTTATGATGTTAACAAGAGGAAGCTGGGTGTAGATTCTTTGTGTACGATTTTTGCAATTTTGATGTAAGTTTAAAATTATTTAAAACAGGAGGTTGGGAAGAAGAGGGAAAGAGAAGGAAGAGAATAAGAGCATATGCTAACCCTGAAGCAGCTCACCAAGAAGGTAAGGAGGATTGGAGGCTCTGGAGCCAGCCATGACCTTCCAATGAGTGGAGGGAGGGAAGACCATGTATAACTGATTGTTCTTGTAACCCACATTTTTCAAATTGGTGGGCACTATTCTTACCCCTGGCAATGACTATATAACATCATGTTTTCAAGTTTTGAGGTTGATGAATCTGTGTTCACCTGTTGGTACTGCTGATACTTAATAGATCAGAGGGCTTGGGCATGTTTTAGTATGGTTTTTGCTTCTATAAAGTAAGAATAATAATACCCACCTCATAAGGTCTTGTGAAAAGAGACAATGTTTGTAAAGCTATCAGGACAGAACCTGAAACATGGTAAATGTTCAGTAAATAGTAGGGTAATAAATACATAAGAAAGAGTGAGGCATATTCTCATCTGATAGAGAGGAGGAATTAGACTCCTAGAATGTTGAATCTCATGACAGGGAGGTAGAACTGCACTCACCTTTCCTCTTAGCTTGCTCAGAGGTAAGGGAGAGTAACCATAGGGATTTATTTACTTTCTCAGAATGTACCAGAGGGAAAATGTGATAGTTTATACCCAGGTTAGTGGGAAAAAAGAACATGTTAAGTGACTTCTTTCTAAAAAATCCAGACTGCTGAGAAGGATAATGGTTGTATTCCTTTATTTTTCTAAATCTAACTTAGTCTATTGATTTTTGGTTAAAGTTGGTTGGCCAGCACTCATATATACCTCTTTTCTCTAATTGAGTTCCTGATAAAAATAATAGTATAGGAATAAAAGTATATAAACTTACAATGACAAAAGTAACAGGAGAAAGGCCACCAGCCAATGAGAGATTTTAAGAATTTTCTAGAAGCTAGAAAATTGAATAAGGAGTGATAACTAATGAAACAGGGCAGTGAAATTCATAGTCTAAGAGTATGTGAAAATGAGGATGTAACTGAGGCTTTCTAGAATATTCTCAGAGAAACTCAGGACTTGAAAATGCCAGGTAAGACAGAAAGTGGAAGTGAATTGTGTTGTTAAAAATAATGGAATGGATAGTCTTTATACAGAACAAAGTCTTCCCACCTCTCCCACCCCCATCACATGTAGGGTGTGTAGCTGCCTTGACCCAACTAGCTAAAATCCAGAGGGCTCTACTCTGTAGAGGTTGAATTTCTCCTTTGAAAAGTCAACTTTTATATAAAGGCCAACTCCCCATCCAGTTACCTTAAAGCAAAGCTTACCAGTGAAACCTTGGACACTGAGCTCCCAAACAAATTTAAAAACAATAACAACTCATTGTCAAACATTTGAAGAAATTCTCCACTATGTGAGGCAACTTTAAAAACAATTATTTAACTTATTTTTTCCATTTTTACTGAGATATAATTGACAGTCAAAATTTAATATAGAAGAAAATGAGCTAAAACCGGTTTGGCTCAGTGGATAGAGCATCAGTCTGCAGACTGAAAGGACCCAGGTTTGATTCTGGTCAAGGGCATGTACCTTGGTGGCAGGCACATCTGCAGTGGGGGATGTGCAGGAAGCAGCTGATTGATGTTTCTCTCTCATCAATGTTTCTAACTCTCTATCTCTCTCTTTTCCTCTCTGTAAAAAATTAATAAAATATATTTTAAAAGAGTGAAGAAAATGAATGAAAAAGTCAAGAAACCTAGAGGACCAATGTAAGAGAAAAGTGAAAACAGAGTGGAATAAATTATCACAGAAATATGAAAAACCACCTAGACATGAGGAACACGAATCTCCAATTTAAAGTCATTTAATATCCACCAAGTGAATAAGAAATAGCTACACCAAAGTACAGCATTGTAAAATGTAAGATCACCATAGAAAAATAACAATTCTAAATGCTTTAAGTAAGAAAAAAAAGATTGCTCCAAAGGAACCTAAATCTACATTCTATACCCAGCAAGATAATCAACCAAGAGATTTTCAGACATGCTAGGACTCAGAAATTTAATTCTTTCATATCATGTCTTAGAAACATTCTCAATGATGAGCTGTGAAGCAAGTGACCATAAAAAAGTAAGTATAACTTTTTCAAGTTCAAAAATTAATAAGTAACCAAAGCAAATAAGACTAATTGTGGTTATGAGACTGAAAGCAAACATTGTGAACGTGGTATAACAGGAAAGATGTTTGTCTTCTTCCGGTTCCTGACACAGAGCTCCTAAAACCCTTTAGTTTCCTGAGTGATAAGAATGACAGGAGTGTCTTTTGTTCTAATGTGGTGACTATTGGCAGGCCGATAGATAGCTTCAGGATGGAGGCTGGTCTCCAGGAAGACTGGGGCTTGGATATGCAGCACCACCCTCTATTCTATAGTGAGATGAGAGAGGCTGGAGTTAACCAATAACTTCCACAATCATGCACACAGAAGGAAACCTTTTTATTTTTTAATTTTTTTAATTTTTTAATTAAATCTTTATTATTCAGGTTATTACATTTGTTTCTCTTTTTTCCCCTCCATAGCTCCCCTCCACCTGGCTCCCACCCTTCCCTCTACCCTTACTTTCCCCCCACTGACCTCATCCATAGGTGTATGATTTTTAAAAAAAAATATTTTATTGATTTTTTACAGAGAGGAAGGGAGAGAGATAGAAAGTCAGAAACATCGATGAGAGAGAGACATAGATCAGCCGCCTCCTGCACGCCCCACAGGGGAGATGTGCCCGCAAGCAAGGTACATGCCCCTGACTGGAATCGAACCGGGACCTTTCAGTCTGAAAGTTGATGCTCTATCCACTGAGCCAAACTGGTCTCGGCCATAGGTGCATGATTTTTGTCCAGTCTCTCCCTGTACCCCCCTCACCACTTTCCCCCTGAGAATTATCAGTCCACTCCCTTTCTGTGCTCCTGAATCTATTATATTCACCAGTTTATTCTGTTGATCAAATTTTTAATTCACTTAATTTTTAGACTCACTTGTTGATAAATATGTATTTGTTGTTCATAATTTTTTATCTTTTACCTTTTTCTTCTTCCTCTTCTTAAATAGTGCCTTTCAGCATTTCATATAATACTTGTTTGGAGTTGATGAATTCCTTAAGCTTTTTCTTATCTGTGAAGCTCTTTTTCTGCCCTTCAATTCTGAATGATAGCTTTGCTGGATAGAGTATCCTTGGTTGTAGGTTTTTGCTATTCATCACGTTGAATATTTCTTGCCACTCCTGTCTGGCCTGAATAGTTTCTGTTGAGAAATCAGCTGACAATCGTATGGGTGCTCCCTTGTAGGTAATGAACTGTTTCTCTCTTGCTGCTTTTAATATTCTCTCTTTGTCTTTTGCTCTTGGTATTTTAATAATGATGTGTCTTGGTGTAGTCCTCTTTGGATTCCTTTTATATGGGGTTCTGTGTGCTTCCTGGACTTGTAAGTCTATTTCTTTTACCAGATGTGGGAAGTTTTCAGTCATTATTTCTTTAAGTAGGTTTTCAGTATCTTGCTCTCTCTTTTCTTCTGGCACCCCAACAATTCTGATGTTGGTATGCTTGAAGCTGTCCCAGAGGCTCCTTACATTATTTTCAAATTTTTGGATTTTTTCTTCTTCTTGCTTTTCCAGTTGAGTGTTTTCTGATTCTTTATATTTCAAATTTTTGACTTGATTCTTGCTTTCCTCTAGTCTGCTGTTAGGTCTCTGAATAATATTTTTTATTTCAGTCAGTATATGTTTAATTTCTAGTTGGTCCTTTTCCATCTCTAGTTAGATTTTTCCATCTCTAGTTCGTTCTCTTTCATCTCCTCTTGGGTCTCGCTAACTTTATCCATCTTTTCTAGGATATTCTTGAAAAGCCTTATAGCCGTGGTTTTGAACTCTATATCCAGTTGTTTGTTTTCCTCCATTTCTTTTGTTTGTGATCTCTTCCTTTGTCTCAGCATTTTCACTATGCCAGGAGAACTTCTGTGTTGGATTCAGCCTTATGATACAAGACTTGCAAAACTGTAAAAGCCTCTCTGTTGAGCTTGGGATGGATAGAGTCTCAGGGCTTAACAGAACGCCTTGCCTTCCAGTCTGCCCTGCCCTCCACGGGCCTTGGGTCTCACGTGACTGGGTAATCACTGGAGCAGGCCCTGTGCATGCTCGCTTGCGCAGTGCCTCTAGACCTCTGCCATTCCGGGTCCCCTGCAGTCTGGGACCATATGAGTCTGGGTCCCCAGGGTTTTGCCCAAAACTAGGGGTCAGTGGAGCTAGAAGTGGTGCAGTTGGGAGGCTCTGTCCCACGCCCACTCTCAAAAGCCAGTGGCACAACCAGCAATTTGTCCTCTGCGCGCAGTGCTGTGTGTGCCACCAGACCTCTGCCCTTTAGCTTCTCCCCCAGATCTCCGTGCACTTCTCCCTCTTCACAGTCCAAACTCCCCCTGTATGAGTCCTGGCCAGGCGTGGGGTTTAGTGCTGTAGGATAAGGGGTTCAATGGAGCTGGGAGTCTCCGTCCCCCTCCTGCCAGAGAAAGCCTGCCAGAGAAAGCACCCGCTCCCTCCATGCGCATGTCTCTGCACCTCAGCTTTTTGCAGCTCCTCTGGGTCTCCGTGAGCTCCTCTCTTTCCTTCTAGTTGTAGAATTTCCACTCAGCCAGCTTTCCTGTGGTTCTGGATGATGCCCATTCTGTCTTTTAGTTGTAGTTTTGAAATTGTTGTGCGAGGCAGCAGTGTAGGTGTTTACCTATGCTACCATCTTGGATCCTCTTCAGGAAACCTTTTTAAAAACCAGTAAACAGTGGGTTTTGGAGATCTCCTGAACTGATGAACACACCTATATGCTAAGAATACAGTGCACCCCATGTTCAAGATTTCAGCAAATTCTGAAGTCTGAATCTCACCCTAAGATCCTCATCATCTGCTTGTTCATTTGTATCCTTTATAATTAAGTGATATAGTAAGTATAGCGTTTTCCTGAGTTCTATAAGTTGTTGGAGCAAATTATTGAGCCTTGACGGAGGGGGGTTTTGGGAACTCGTGACTTTGTAGCCAAGTAAGACAGAAGTTTGAGTAACCTGAGGTCCTAATTCAAATGCAACTGGTATCTGAAGTGAGGGAAGTCTTGTGGGATTGCATTACTAAACTATGGGGTCTGTCACTGACTCCAGGCAGGTAGTGTCATAACTGAATTGAATTGAATTGAATGGGCTTGAAGGACACCCAGTTGGTGTCAGAGAATAAGAACTGGCTGGAGAAAAAATCCTGTAGTCACCCTGAACAGTGCCAAAATAAAGATACAGTGACAGAATTTGGGGTGGAAAAAAGGAGAAAAGAGTTAGCAGATGTTAGCGGTGCTAAAACACCCATATTACAATATGGGGTACCAAGAGATATAGTTGATAAACAAGTAATCAAAATGTAAGTATACTACTCGAAGTAGCAAAAATAACCAAGAGAAGGACTAAAATAGAAATGAATTTATATATACCTATATTAGGAGGTGAGAATTATATAAGAGAACTAAATACTCATTTGTTATAGCTGGAAGTCCACAGATGATGTAAATTAAGAATTAGCAGTAGAGATATATTATATATAGCCAATTCTCATTATTCATTGGAGTGTGTTCCATAAAGTAGCCATGAACACTGAATTAGCCAATGTTGCTGGTATGGAAAATATGTATTCAAACAACATATCTCACATAGATTAAATTTAAAAACAACTCATTCTGGTAGATTCTATATTTAAAAAAATTCTAAGGTTCAGAAGTGTTAAGTGACTGATCTGAAGCCACCCTATTAATAGGTGCTAGAGTTGGGATTCAAACTCCTGTCTACATGGTATTGCCCACTGATCATCATCCTCTGGTTATCTCTGTGAGAGCTGAAACGAGAAGGTGGAGTGTTGCTCTAGCTAGATTGGCTTGGTAGATAGAATGTTGGCCCAAGGGCTGAAGGGTCCTGGGTTTGATTCCAGTCAAGGGCACGTTGCAGGCTTGATCCCTGATGTAGCTTACATTGATGTTTCTCTCTCTCTGTCTCTCCCTCCCTCTTCCACTCTCTAAAAACCAATGGAGAGATCTCAATACCAGATATCAAGCTGTATTACAAAGCCACTGCTCTCAAAACTGCCTGGTACTGGCACAAGAACAGACATATAGACCAATGGAATAGAATAGAGAACCCAGAAATCGACCCAAATCACTGCTCAATTAATATTTGACAAAGGAGGCATGAACATACAATGGAGTCAAGACAATCTCTTCAACAGATACATGAAAAAAAATGAAACTACCAACTTACACCATACACAAAAATAAACTCAAAATGGATAAAGAACTTAAATGTAAGACGGGAAACCATAAACATCTTAGAGGAATCCACAAGCAGCAAAATCTCAGAATATGCTGAAGCAATATCTTCACCAATACAATTGCTCCTAGGGCAATGGAAACCAAAGAGAAAATAAACAAATGGGACTACATCAAATAAAGAGCTTTTGCACAGCAAAAGAAACCATCAACAAAACAACAAGAAAGCCCATTGCATGAGAGAACGTATTTGCCAATGTTATCTACAATAAGGGTTTAATACCCAACATTTAACAGGAACTCATACAACTTAACAAAAGGAAGGTAAACAACCCAATCCAAAAATGGGCAACAGACCTAAATAGACACTTGTCAAAAGAAGACATACAGAAGGCCCAGAGAAATATGAAAACATCCTCAAAGTCACTAATCATCTGAGAGATGCAAATCAAAACAACAATACCATCTCATACCTGTCAGAGTGTTTATGATCAACAAATCAACAAATGACAAGTGCTGGCAAGTATATGGAGTAAAAGGAACCCTCTTGAGTTGCTGGTGGGAATGCAGACTGGTATACCCACTATGGAAGACAGTATAGCATTTCCTCAAACATTTAAAAATAGAACTTCCATTTGACCCAGTAATCCCACTTCTAAAAATATGTCCCAGCCCTAACCAGTTGGGCTCAGTGGATAGAGCATTGACCTGCAGACTGAAAGGTCCCAAGTTCAATTCTGGTCAAGGGCATGTACCTTGGTTGTGGGCACATTTCCAGTAGGAGGTATGCAGGAGGCAATTGATCAATATTTCTCTCTCATCAGTGTTTCTAACTATCTCCCTTCCTCTCTGTAAAAAACAAAAATCAATAAAATATATTAAAGGGGAGGAAGTGAGTGAGGGGGCAAAAGGAGAGTGTGTGGTGGGTGTGTGATTGAATGAGGGACAGTTGAATCTCGCTGGAGCAGTGGGGGCTGGCAGTCCAGGCTCTCTTGGACAAGGAGAGACTGCCAACTCGGCTGGCACTCCTTGGACTGTGGGACTTGGACGCGGAGCCCATGCCATCTTGAAGGGGAAAGCAGCCTTTCTTTGGGAACTCATCAACACCGCCAGCCAGACAGAGACCCAACAGCCACTCCAGCCAGAGTCCCAGGGACCTGTGAACCCTGCAGACTCGTGAACTCTGGGACCTCCACCTCCAAAGCAGTGAGTGCAACCTCCACCTCCCCGGTGACATCAGCACGGCTGCGGCCGCACAGTGGTCCCTACTTGCAGAACTCCCGGGTCACCATGTTTGCAGGCACCATGGCTTCCCAGTCTGCAGTGTGCCTTCATTTTCCAGTATGCAGTGTGCCTTCGCACCAGTTTGCAAAGCATCCTAGTCCCCGTGTTTGCGTGTCCTGGTCGCCCAGTCTGTGGTGCTCTGGTCCCTGTGTTTGTGCGTTCTGGTGGCCCCATCTGTGGCTTGCCTTCCTATCTGGTTTGTGGAGCTCCCTGGTCACCGTGTTTGCGGTGCACCCTCATGGCCGCCACCCAACATGGGTTTTCAGCAGCTCGTTTCTGGTGGTCCACTCCCTAAGCAGTGCCTGGGAGTCTCCAGGAGCTCCCACAGGTGTGATTTTTTAACTCCGGGCACCACAGCCTTTCCAGGGTGTAGGTCCCCTGAAACACATCACCCCAACAGACGGGTCTTTGGTGCCACTGAGTATCCCCACTGGACACATGTGATCTCAGTTAAGGGTGCAAAACAGCAAAAATAGGGACATTCTTCTCCATGGCTGTCGACTTCTAGACACCACAGTTGTGCTGCTCAAGCTCCCAGATCTACATCAAGAGAACCCAAATAGCTCAAGTAGGGAACTACAATAGATTAACAAACACAGGAGAACTGAGAAAATACATCAGTAACACCATTCTCCCCCAAAAAAACTTGGGTAGAAAAGCAATTGGATCTACAATGAAAACATTACAGAAAAGCATAGGAAGACATAAAAGCAATCCCCAAAGGAAAAAAAGGAGAAATCACAAGAAAGGGAGTTAGATGAAATTGAAGCCAACAGCCTTTCAGAGAAAGAATTCAGAGCAATGGTTTTAAGGATGTTTAAACAGATGGAAGACAAATACACACAACTCAACAACAATATCACACAACTCAATGAGAACTATAAGGAGCTGAATGAGAATGTCACCAACATGAAATGAAATCAAGAGGAGATGAAGAACGACATAGCTGCAATAAGGAACACAATGGAAGGCTTAAACAGTAGACTAGAATAGGCTGAGGATCACATCAGTGAATTAGAAGACGAGGTAGGAAAAAACACACAAACACAGCAACAACTGGAAAAAAGACTAAAAAAACAAGAAGAGAGCCTAAGGAAGCTTTGGGACAACACAAAATACAACAACATTCACTTAATTGGGATACCAGAAGGAGAGGAAGAGAAGCAAGGAATAGAAAACCTATTTGAAGAAATAATAATAGAAAATTTCCCTGATATTGGCAAGAAAAAAAACATGCAAGTGCAAGAAGTTCACAGAGTCCCAAACAAGCTGAACCCCAAAAGACCGACACCAAGACACATCATAATTAAATTGGCGAACACTAATGACAAAGTAAGAATCTTAAGGGCTGCCAGAGAGAGATAGAAAGTTACCTACAAAGGATCTCCTATTAGAATATCAACAGACTTCTCAACAGAAACACACCCATCCAGAAGGGAATGGAATGAAATATATAAAGTGATACAAAACAAGGGTCTGAACCCAAGAATACTATACCCAGCAAGGCTATCATTCAAAATTGAAGGTGGAGTGAGGAGCTTTACAGACAAGAAAAGGCTAAGAGAGGTTATCACTACTAAGCCAACAGTGCAATAAATGCTAAAGGGACTACAGCAAAAAGAAGAAAGAGAAAGGCAAGAAAAAAACACAAACACTAAGGAAAAATATGACAACAAACATGAACTTGTCAATAATACCATTAAACGTAAATGGGTTAAATGCACCAATCAAAAGACATAAGGTAGTTGAATGGTTAAGAAAACATGAACCACATATTTGCTGTCTACAAGAGACCCACCTCAGAGAAAAGGATTCACACAAACTGAGAGTGAAGGGATGAAAAAACATTTTTCAGGCAAATAGAAATGAGAGAAAAACTGGAGTGGCGATACTTATATCTGATAAAATAGACCTCAAAATAAAGGCTACAACAAGAGATAAGGAAGGCCACTACATAATACTAAAAGGAGCAATTCATCAAGAAGATATAACTCTGGTAAACATATACACACCTAATACAGGAGCCCCTAAATACACAAAAAAAAAAACTTCTGGAGGATATCAAGGGAGAGATCAACAACAATACAATCATAGTAGGGGATTTTAATACACCACTGACATCTCTGGACAAATCCTCTAGACAAAAAATCGGCAAAGAAACAGCAATTCTAAATAACTCACTAGATCAGATAGACCTAATTGACATTTTCAGAGTATTTCAACCTAAAGCCATAGAATATATGTTCTTCTCAAGTGCACATGGGACATTCTCAAAAATAGACCACATATTGGGTCACAAGCAAAGTCTCCCCAAATTCAAAAAGATTGAAATTATATCAATCATTTTCTCAGGCTACAATGGCAGAAGATTAGAAATAAACTACAATAAAAACATTCCAAAATATTCAAACACTTGGAAGTTGAACAATGATTGGGTTATAAGAGAGATCAAAGAAGAAATTAAAAATATTCTGGAGACGAATGACAATAAAAACACAACAACACAAATGCTATGGGACACAATGAAAACAGTGCTGAGAGGGAAGTTTATAGCTCTACAGGCCTACCTCAAAAAACAGGAAAAAATGGTTATGAATCACCTAAATCAACAACTCAAAGGAATAGAAAGAGAGCAACAAGAAAAGCCCACTGTGATCAGAAGGAAGGAAATAATAAAGATCAGAGCAGAAATGAATGACATAGAGACAAAAAAACAACAACACAAAAACAGACCAAAAAAACAAAAGATCAACAAAACCAAGAGCTGGTTCTTCAAAAGAATAAACAAGATTGATGAACCTCTAGCCAAGCTCACCAAGAAACAAAGAGAGAGGACCCAAATAAACAAAATCAGAAATGAGAGACATGAAATAACTACATATCCCACCGAAATACAAAGGATTGTTAAAAATATTATGAACAACTCTGTTCTAACAAATTTCACAACTTAGAGGAAATGGACAGATTCCTAGAAAAACACAGCCTTCCAAAACTCACACAGGAAGATTCTAAAAATCTCAACACACTGAAAATTATGGAAGAAATTGAAGCAGTCATCAAAAAGCTTCCAGCAAACAAAAGCCCAGGGCAGACAGCTTCACAGAAGAATTTTACCAAACATTCATAGAAGAACTAAAAGCCATCCTTCTCAGACTATTCCAGAAAATTCAAGAGGAAGGAACACTTCCAAATATCTTCTATGAAGCCAGCATCACCCTAATACCAAAACCAGATAAAGATAACACAATGAAAGAGAATTACAGACCAATATCCTTCATGAACATAGATACCAAAATCCTCGATAAAATTCTAGCAAATGAAATCCAACAGTACGTCAGAAAGATCATACACCTTGACCAAGTAGGATTTATCCCAGGGATGCAAGGATGGTACAATATCTGCAAATCAATAAATGTGATACTTCACATAAACAAATTGAGAGATAAAAACCACATAGTCATATCAATTGATGCAGAAAAAGCATTTGACAAAATCCAACACCCTTTCTTGATAAAAACTCTCAGCAAGGTGGGAATAGAAGGATCATACCTCAACATAATAAAAGCCATATATGACAAACCCACAGCCAACATCATACTCAATGGGCAAAAACTAAAACCATTTCCCCTAAGAACAGGAACAAGACAAGGATGCCCACTCTCACTACTCTTATTTAACATAGTGCTGGAAGTATTAGCGATTGCTATCAGACAAGAAAAAGAAATAAAAGGCATCCAAATAGGAAAAGAAGTAAAGCTGTCCTTATTTGCAGAAGATGATACTGTACATAGAAAACCCTAAAGACTCCATCAAAATGTTATTAGACATGATAAATGAATTCAGCAATGTAGCAGGATACAAAATTAACACCAAGAAAGCTATGGCATTTCTATATACCAATAATGAACTTACAGAAAGAGAGACTAAAACAGAAATTCCATTTACTATCGCACCAAAAAATTAAGATACCTAAGAATAAACTTAACTAAAGAGGTAAAAGAGCTATATGCAGAAAACTACATGACACTAAAAAAAGAGATAGAGGAAGACATAAGCAGATGGAAGAACATACCATGTTCATGGATTGGGAGAATCAATATCATCTGTAAATTCAATGCAATCCCCATGAAAATACCAAAGGCATAACTTCACAGGCCTAGAACAAACTTTCCAAAAATTCATCTGGAATAAAAAAAGACCCCGAATAGCTGCAACAATCCTTAGAAATAAGAACAAAGTAGGTGGGATCTCAATACCAGATTTCAAGCTTTATTACAAAGCCACTGTTCTCAAAACTGCCTGGTACTGGTGCAAGAACAGGCACATAGATCAATGAAATAAGATAGAGAACCCAGAAATCGACCCAAACCATTATGCTCAATTAATATTTGACAAAGGAGGCATGGACATACAATGGAGTCAAGAGAGTCTCTTCAACAAATGGTGTTGGGAAAATTGGACAGAAATATGCAAAAAAAATGAAACTAGACTACCAACTTATGCCATACACAAAAATAAACTCAAAATGGATAAAGGACTTAAACATAAGACTGGAAACCATAAAAATACTAGAGGAATCCACAGGCAGAAAATCTCCAACATATGCTGAAGGAACTTCTTCACTTACACAGCTCCTGGGCAATGGAAACTAAAGAAAAAATAAACAAATGAGACTACTTCAAAATAAAAAGCTTTTGCACAGCAAAGGAAACCATTAACAAAACAACAAGAAAGCCCACTGCATGGGAGAACATATTTGTCAATGATATCAATGATAAGGGTTTAATCTCCAACATTTATAGGGAACTCATACAATCTCACAAAAAGAAGATAAACAACCCAATCAAAAAATGGGCAACTGTTCTAAAGAGGCATTTCTCAAAAGAAGACAGAGAGAAGGCCAAGAGACATATGAAAACCTGCTCAAAGTCACTAATCATCAGAGAGATGCAAATCAAAAAACAATGCGGTACCATCTCACACCTGTCAGAATGGCTATCATCAACAAATCAACAAACGACAAGTGTTCGCGAGGATGTGGAGAAAAAGGATCTCTTTTGCACTGCTGGTGGGAATGCAGAATGGTGCAGCCACTGTGGAGAACAGTATGGAGTTTCCTCAAAAAACTAAAAATGGAAATCCCATTTGACCCAGTGATCCCACTTCTAGGAATATACCCCAAGAAACTAATAACTCCATTCAGAAAGGATATATGCACCCCTATGTTCATAGCAGCACAATTCACCATAGCTAAGATTTGGAAACAGCCTAAGTGCCCATCAGCAATGAATGGATTAAAAATCTGTGGTACATCTTTGCAATGGAATACTATGCTGCAGTAAAAAGGAGCTCCTACCATTTGCAACAACATGGATAGAGATGGAAAATATTATGCTTAGTGAAATAAGCCAGGCAGAGAAAGATAACTATCACATGATCTCACTCATCTGTGGAATATAATTAATGACATAGACTGATGATCAAGATCAGATCCAGAGAATGAGAAACGTCTATCAAAACATCAAACCTCGGGGAAGGTGGGGGTTGGTGGGATTGACAGAGGGACTTTCATACATGCATATAAGCATAATCATTGGGCACAGATAACGGTAAGGGTGGGGCCTGAGAGGGAATCCATACAGTGTTCTCCATAACCTTAAGAGAAAGTGTTTCATGCGACAAAGATTTTTAAATGAAACTCTGTAACATGAAAATCATTTTGGAAGGAAATAAAGAGAAGTTTCCTTTAAATGTTGTAAGGATTGTAATTGAAAGTCAATATATTTGGCCTCTTGAGCTAAGGTAAGTAATCTATGTTTTTGCCTCCCTGAAAAAGTTTATATAAAGTTGCAAAAAGAAATTGACAGCCCGTTTGAAATTGTATTGCCATGGCCTAGAGCAAAGAATATCCTTACATGGTATTATTCTACAATATCATTTAATTTTTGATATTTCATAACAGCATATTGTCCAACTATCCCAAACAAAATCACAAACTAATTCTTTGAATGTTTAGCAGCAATTTAAAAAAAGGACATGAAAGGATTTAATCCCTTTCAGAAGGAATTAAGGCACTTGAGCATTCTATACTGGCCCCTCTTTCTCTTTTGCCAAGAGGGACCTCTTCTCACAATCCAATGGCCCTCAGCTGTAGCCTGAGCTGTCTATTCACCCTGAGGTTGAAACCTCGAGGTGGCTGGTATAATGGATCTGTCTCTCGCCAAATGGTGTGAGCTGGGCCCTCCCTGGAGAAGGAACCTAAATTCCCCGAGATAAGTGAACAGTGCCGGGGCCCCCGCCAGCAGGCGAGAAGATCCCCAAGGCAGGTGCTGGGCGTGGAGGCCACAGGACCATTGGGTACCATGGAGACAGAACTGAACCTCACAACACCCTGCTTGTCTCTGGAGGATGACTGGTTAGCCAGAGACGGATAAGATTCCTCAGGGAAGGAATGACCTAAGACAGGCACAGTCGCAGAGGGGCCATCAGAGAGAACTTGGGGGTCAATAGAGGTAGGGCACAGACCTTCACCCCCCCATCCTTGCAGGGGTCTGAACCTTCACCCCTTCTGAGGGAGGTCTCCTGTCCCCATGGCTACCTCGCTTCCCACGGTCAGCACAGATTGGGACCCAGGAAACAGACAGAGACGTGGCCCAGCTCAGATCAGGACCCAGGTAATAGACATAAACATGCCAACAGCAGCTGCCCTATATCTAAATTCATCCTAGCCCTAGGATTGCTCAGTGCCTACTCAAGAATGCAAATATATACAAGGTAATCTAAGATTATTGGTAGAGTATTAAATTTGACGTAAAAGAGTTACCAAGCTTTCAGATTAATTTAAATTGGCTAATTGAAATAAGTGAACACCCAAGAAAATTTAAGTGTACTGGGCAAAAAGCTGTTTCTAAAGTATTAATTAAAATTTCTATTGACAGCTTATCTCATGGTAAAATTGCTTAATATGCAATGAACATAAAATAGGCATATTTGTGTGCAAAAATTAAAATTTAAAGTTATCAAGATTGCATTAAAAATTTTTACCAAATTCTCCATTAATAAAAAAAAATGGGGAGAGTAGGATAATATCATGTAAGGATAAATAGCTGGTAAGTAAATTACATCTAAAAATTTTCACTTAAAAAAATTAATTTTCATTTGTAATGCTAACAGCATGACACCCATGAAAAACACACATGGTGTCAAAATAAGCCAAAGGAAAGTCGTTTGGGCAAAAATAAAAAGGACCCCAAGTTAATTTTATAGAAAAGATTCCTTTATTAACTTTTGGTCAAGAATATGTTTATATACTTTCAGAAAACAACTCCAAGACCAAGTGGACTCCTGCAACAGAGAGGAACTGACAGGTCTGCTCCAACCACGAAGGCAAGAGGAGAAACTGTCCAGAGATGGAAGACGCGGATGACGCCTTGCCATGCGAGCAGTCAGCAGCTGTGCATCGCTACAGGATGCCTAGGACCAAACCAGAGGGGGTCGTACCGGCATTGCCACCACTTGTCCACTATCTAGATACCATTGATGACGTATATACCTAAAGAACTGTTTGACATTGAAACTGGGACTCAAAGCTATTGGACATTGAAATTGGGACTCAAACATTTTTCTTTTGCTCTGGTGGGTTTATTTCTAGCCTACAGGAGCAAGATGCTTTTAAAGACAAGAATCGAGGGGTGGTGGAGAAGCAGATGCAGAGGCAAAGAAGCAATGAACAGACTGTTGTGCTATAGTGGGAGGGCAGGGGAGGTTGGCTGGGGGGCTTTAGGAAATCTACCGAAGGACTTGTATGCATGTGTGTAGGCATAGCCAGTGAATACAGGACATTGTGGGGGAGGTCAGGAGGGGTGGGGGAGATAGGTGAGGGCATGTACTGGGGGGTGGGGTGGGGTAGGAGGGCTGGGGAGGGCAATAGGGAAAAAATAAAAATAAAATAAATAAAAAATATTGTTCATATGCCATATATATATATATATATATATATTTATAAATATATATTTAAAAAAAAGAATATATCCCAAGAAATCAGAAACACCAGTCAGAAAGGGTACATGCATTCCTATGTTCCTATTTATAATAGCTAAGATTTGGAAACAGCCTAAGTGCCCATCAGCAGATGAGTGGATTAAAAAACAGTGGTACATCTACACAATGGAATACTATGCTGCTGTAAAAAGGAAGGAACTCTTACCATTTGCAACAGCATGGTTGGACCTGGAGAGCATTATGCTAAAGTGAAGTAAGTCAGTAAGAGAAAGATAAATATCACATAATTTCACTCATTTGTGGAATATAATGAACAACATAAACTGTTGAACAAAAATAGATCCAGAAACAGAGAAGCATTGATCAGATCCTCAAACCTCAGAGGGAAAGAAAGGGTTTCTAGGGGTAAAGGGAGGGATCAACCAAAGGACTTATATGCATGCATATAAGCATAACCAATGGACACAGACACCAGAGAGGTGAGCGGGAGGTACACATATGTAATACCTGGGGGGCCATGGTGGGGGGAAGTACACATATGTAATACCTTAATGATTAAGGTTTAATTAATAAAGAAAGAAAAAAAATGGAAAAATAACCTTGAGTGAGGATAGACAACAAGAAGGTGGAATGTTATTCCATCTCAGGAGCTGGGCACGAGCATATCAGAATTGACCCAGATATTTTTGTTGTCCACCATGAAAGTGCCACAAATATTGATTTTGTAGTTACAAATAAAGTTAGCCAGTAAGGGAACTCACATATGGGGAATCTGTGAATACTGAGGCTCAACTCTAGAAATAAAGATTTAACAACCAGAGAAAGAGCTGAAAGAATGAGAAGTGGTTGCCTCTGGTGAACAGAATGCTGGATGGCAAGGAGCAGGGTATGGAACTGTAGAGAAACATTAATCCATTGCCTTCCATATGAGCCCTAACCAGGGATTGAACCTGCAACTCAGGTATTTGCTCCAACCAGGAATCAAACTGGCAGCCTTTCAGGGCATAAGACAACACTCAGCAAACTGAGGCACTCTGGTTAGGCAAAATATTTTAAAATTGCCCTACCTATACAGACAATAGGATGGTGAAGGTCTGGGGCAGGGGGCGGGGACAGGCTAGGAGGGGTTAATGGGGGAAAAAGGGGACATGCAATACTTTCAACAATAAAGATAAGAAATAAAGAAAGGAAGGAAGGAAGGAAGAAAACTACCTATATAAAAGTAAAAAAAATTAAAAAAATTGCACAACCAGTGTGGCTTAGTGGTTGAGCATTGACCTATGAACCAGGTCACAGTTCAAATCCCAGTCAGGGCATATGCTCAGGTTGCTGGCTTGATTCCCAGTGGAGGGCATGCAGGAGGCAGCCCACTGATGCTTTTTTCTCATCATTGATGTTTCTCTCTCTCCTTCTCCCCCCCTCACTGAAATCAATAAAAAATAATATTAAAAAAATTAAAAAAAATCATTCCCTCTCCCAGGTCTCCTTTCTCCTGCCTTGGCTGCTGGGAGATCTAATCTGTCATTATTGGTGTTTGTTATGGTGTTATAAATGGGTCTGTAAATGAATAGTGCAGATGAGAGGCCTAGGCAGTGGGAGCTGTGGGTTTCAATGCAGGAGTCCTCCATGCTGATCCCATGGGCTGGGGAAGGCTCCTGAGAGAGGTGGACCTTTGAAATAGGAACAATAGTATCTCCATTTGGAAATAAGTTGCTATCCATATCTTTCATTAGCATCAAGAATAACAATAGGAAAATGTTCATTGCAAGCAAGGAGACCCATTTCAAACTAGCTCAGGGAGAAAAGCGTTTATTGGTCACAAATGAGAAGTCTAGGGGAATGGCTGAATCCAGGGTTTTACCAGAACCCTGCCTCTATCTCATTGTCTCTTGGCTGATTTCCTCTGAGATAGCATCATTTCCAGGCTGACTTAGCATGGTGAGAAGGATAACCTTCACCATGCTCACTGGAAATGCTGAGGAGTTCTAACCATGTCCTGGAAAGCTTCCCCGCCATCCTGCACTGGAACACGTGCCTGCTCTTGGGAGGGTGGAACTACCCTCAAGGGAATAAATCACATGGACAGAGAAAGATTTCTCTTTTTTTTTTGATTTAACAAATCTTTATTCAGATTATTACAATTGTTCTTCTTCCCTCCATAGCTCCCCTCCACCTGGCTCCTACCCCTCCCCTCTGCCCTTTCCTCTCCCCTCATCCATAGGTGTATGTTTTTGTCCTCATCCATAGGTGTATATTTTTTGTCCAGTGTCTCCCTGTACCCCCTTTACTCCTTTTCCCCTGAGAATTGTCAGTCCACTTCCTTTCTATGTCCCTGATTCTATGATATTCACCAGTTTATTTTGTTCATCAGATTTTTACTCACTTGATTTTTAGATTCACTTGTTGATAGATATGTATTTATTGTTAATAATATTTATCTTTACCTTTTTCTTCCTTTTCCTCTTCTTTTTTTATTAATTTTTTATACATATCTCCCCATTGCCCCCCTCCCTCCTAGGCATACCCCAACACCCCAGTGTCTATGTTCATTGGTTATGCTTATATGCATGCATACAAGTCCTTTGATTGATCTCTTATCTACCTCACCTAACTTTAATCTTCCTGCTGTAATTTCACAGTCTGTTTGAACCTTTACTGTCTCTGTATCTATCCTTTTGTTCATCAGTTTATAATGTTCTTTATTATCCCCCAATGAGTGCAATCATGTGATGCTTCTCCTTCATTGACTGGCTTATTTCACTAAGCATAAGGCTCTCCAGTTCCAACCAGGTTGCTGCAAATGGTAAGAATTCCTTCTTTTTAATGGCAGCATAGAATTCCATTGTGTAGATGTACCACAGTTTTCTGATCCACTCATCTGCTGACGGGCACCTAGGCTGTTTCCAAATTGTGGCTATTGTAAATTGTGCTGCTATGAACATAGGGGTGCATAAATCCTTTCTGATTGGTGTTTGTAATTTCTTAGGATAAATTCCTAAGAGTGGTATTACAGGGTCAAATGGGAGATCTATTTTTAGTTTTTTGAGGAAATTCCATACTGTTCTCCACAGTGGCTGCACCAGTCTGCATTC
>JAAGEH010000006.1:27875484-27891921 GCA_011751065.1 Lasiurus cinereus | reverse complement strand
ATTACAGGGTCAAATGGGAGATCCATTTTTAGTTTTTTGAGGAAACTCCATACTGTTCTCCACAGTGGCTGCACCAGTCTGCATTCCCATCAACAGTGCACGAGGGTTCCTTTTTCTCCGCATCCTCGCCAACACTTGTCGTTTGTTGATTTGTTGATGATTGCCATTCTGACAGGTGTAAGATGGTATCGCATTGTCGTTTTGATTTGCATCTCTTGGATGATTAATGACTTTGAACATGTTTTCATGTGTCTCTTGGCCTTCCTTCTGTCGTCTTTTGAAAAGGTTCTATTTAGGTCCGTTGCCCATTTTTTTATTGGATCCTTCATCTTCCTTTTATTAAGTTGTATAAGTTGGCTGTAGATTTTGGAGATTAAACCTTTATCAGTGATAACATTTGCAAATATATTCTCCCATACAGTGATCTTTCTTGTTGTTTTGTTGATGGTTTCTTTTGCTGTGCAAAAGCTTTTTATTTTGATGTAGTCCCATTTGTTTATTTTTTCTTTAGCTTCAATTGCCTTTGGAGCAGTATCAGTGAAGAAGTTCTTTCGGCATATCTCTGAGATTGTGCTGCCTGTGGATTCCTCCAGTATTTTTATGGTTTCCCTTCTAATGTTTAAGTCCTGTATCCATTTTGAGTTTATTTTTGTATTTGGTGTAAGTTGGTGGTCCAGTTTCAATTTTTTGCATGTATCTGTCCAATTTTCCCAACACCATTTATTGAAGAGGCTATCTTGGCTCCATTGAATGTTCATGCCTCCTTTGTCAAATATTAATTGAGCATAGTGGTTTGGGTGGATATCTGGGTTATCTATTCTATTCCATTGGTGTATATGTCTGTTCTTGTGCTAGTACCAGGCTGTTTTGAGAACAGTTGCTTTGTAGTATAGCTTGAAGTCTGGTATTGAGATCCCACCTACTTTATTCTTCCTTCTCAGAATTGCTGTAGCTATCCATGGTCTTTTTTTGCTCCAGATGAATCTATGAAGAATTCTTTGTAGGTCTGTGAAATATGTCGTTGGTATTTTAATGGGTAGTGCGTTGAATCTGTAGATTGCTTTGGGTAGTATGGACATTTTAATGATGTTGATTCTTCCAATCCATGAGCATGGTATGCTCTTCCATCTGTTAACATCTTCCTCTATCTCTTTTTTCAGTGTCCTGTAGTTTTCTGTCTTTTACCTCTTTAGTTAGGTTTATTCCTAGGTATCTTAATTTTTTTTGGTGCGATGGTAAATGGGATTGCTTTTTCAGTTTCTCTTTCTATAATTTCACTATTAGTGTATAGAAATGCACAGACTTCTTAGCATTAATTTTGTATCCTGCTACATTGCCGAATTCATTAATTAAGTCAAATAGCTTTGGAATGGAATCCTTTGGATTTTTTATGCACAATATCATGTCATCTGCAAATAAGGACAGCTTTACTTCTTCTTTTCCAATTTGGATGCCTTTTATTTCTTCTTCTTGTCTAATTGCAATGCCTAATACTTCCAGTACTATGTCGAACAGGAGAGGTGAGAGTGGGCATCCCTGTCTTGCTCCTGTTCTTAGGGGAAATGGTTTTAGTTTTTGCCCATTGAGTATGATGTTAGCTGTGGGTTTATCATATATGGCTTTTATGATGTTGAGGTATGATCCTTCTATTCCCAATTTGCTGAGAGTTTTTATCAAGAAAGGGTGTTGGATTTTGTCAAATGCTTTTTCTGCATCAATTGATAT
The DNA here is from genome assembly GCA_011751065.1 of Lasiurus cinereus. NCBI lineage: Eukaryota > Metazoa > Chordata > Mammalia > Chiroptera > Vespertilionidae > Lasiurus > Lasiurus cinereus. The sequence goes on along the minus strand of JAAGEH010000006.1, from coordinate 27,890,196 downwards.
GACTATGTGATTTTTATCTCTCAATTTGTTTATGTGATGTGTCACGTTTATTGATTTGCGGATATTGTACCATCCCTGCATTCCTGGGATGAATCCTGCTTGGTCATGGTGTATGATCTTTCTGATGTACTGCTGGATCCGGTTTGCTAGAATTTTGTTGAGGATTTTAGCATCTATGTTCATGAGAGATATTGGCCTATAATTCTCTTTCATTGTGTTGTCTTTATCTGGTTTTGGTATTAGGGTGATGCTGGCTTCATAGAAGGTGTTTGGAAGTGTTCCTTCTTCTTGAATGTTTTTGAATAGTCTGAGGAGGATAGGTTTTAATTCTTCCTTGAAGGTTTGATAAAACTCTCTTGTGTAGCCATCTGGTCCTTGGCTTTTATTTGCTGGAAGCTTTTTGATGACTGCTTCAATTTCTTCCATAGTTATTGGACTATTGAGATGTTTGGTTTCCTCCTCATTGAGTTTTGGGAGGTTATATTTTTCTAGGAAAATGTCCATTTCTTGCAGGTTGTCCAATTTGTTGGAATAGAGTTGTTCATAGTATTTTTTAACAATCCTTTGTATTTCGGTGGGGTCTGTTGTTATTTCTCCTCTTTCATTTCTGATTTTGTTTATTTGGGTCTTCTCTCTTTGCTTCTTGGTGAGCCTGGCTAGGGGTCCATCAATCTTGTTTATCCTTTCAAAGAACCAGCTCTTGGTTTTGTTGATCTTTTGAATTGTTTCTTTGGTCTCCAAGTTGTTTATCTCCGCTCTGATCTTCACTATTTCCTTCTTTCTGAGTACACTGGGCTTTTCTTGTTGCTCTCGTTCTAGCTCTTTGAGTTGTACGTTTAGGTAATTTATTACCATTGTTTCCTCTTTTTTGCAGTAGGCTTGTAGGGCTATGAACTTCCCTCTCAAGACTGTTTTCACTGTGTCCCATAAATTTTGTATTGTTGTGTTGTCATTGTCATTTGTTGCCATGATGTTTTTTATTTTTTCCTTGATCTCTCTGGTTACCCAGTCATTGTTTAATAGCATGCTGTTTAGTCTCCATGTGTTTGATTTCTTTGGATTGTTTTTATTATAGTTGATTTCCAGTTTTATGCCACTGTGGTCTGAGAAAATGCTTGATATGATTTCTATCTTCTTGAATTTGAAGAGACTTTTCTTATGACCCCACATATGATCTATCTTTGAAAATGACCCACGTGCACTGGAGAAGAATGCATATTCTTTGGGGTGAAATGTTCTGAAGATGTCAATTAATTCCATCTGGTCTAGTGTGTCATTTAGGATTGATGTTTCTTTGCTGATTTTTTGTTTAGAGGATTTGTCCAATGGTGACAGTGGGGTATTAAAGTCTCCTACTATGATTGTATTGCTGTCAATCTCTCCCTTAATGTCCTCCAAGAGTTTTTTTATGTATTTAGGTGCTCCTATATTGGGCGCATATATGTTTACCAGAGTTATTTCTTCTTGTTGGATTGTTCCCTTTAGTATTATGAAGTGGCCTTCTTTATCTCTTGTTATGTCCTTCACTTTGAGATCTAATTTGTCAGATATAAGTATTGCAACCCCAGCTTTTTTTCATTTACATTTTCCTGAAAAACCATGTTCCATCCCTTCACCCTCAATCTGTGTGCATCTCTTTTCCTAAGATGGGCTTCTTGCAGACAGCAGATATATGGTTCATGTTTTCTTATCCAATCGGTTACCCTATGTCTTTTGATTGGAGCATTTAATCCATTTACATTTAAAGTTATTATTGATAAGTACTTATCTGTTGCCATTTTTAGTCCTTACCCTCGAGTTCCTTCTTTGCTTCCTCTTTCTTTTTATTACAGCAGACCTTTTAACATTTCTTGCATTGCTGGTTTGGTGGTAATATATTCCCTTAGTCCTTTTTTGTCTGTGAAGCTTTTGATTTCACCTTCAATTTTGATTGAGAGTCTTGCATGGTACAGTATTCTTGGATTTAGACCCTTCCTTTGCATGACTTTGTATATTTCATTCTATTCCCTTCTGGCCTGATGAGTTTCTGTTGAGAAGTCAGTAGCTAGTCTTATGGGGGTTCCTTTGTAGGTAACTTTCTGTTTCTCTCTGGCTGCTTTTAAGATTCTTACTTTGTCGTCGGTGTTTGCCAATTTAATTATAATGTGCCTCGGTGTCAGTTTGTTGGGGTTCATTTTGCTTGAGAGTCTGTGAGCTTCTTGGATTTGTGTGGGTTTTTTCTTTTCTATATTGGGGAAATTTTCTGTCATTATTTCTTCAAACACGTTCTCTAATCCTTGTTCAGTTTCCACTCTTTCTGGAACCCCAATTAAGCGGATGTTGTTTTGTTTCATGTTATCCCAAAGTTCCCTTAGATTCTCCTCTTGCTTTTTAACTTTTTTTTCTAGAAGCTGCTGTACTTGGGTATTTTTTTCCTACCGTATCTTCTAGCTCACTGATGCGGTCCTCTGCTTCTTCTAGTCTACTTTTGATGCTTTCTATTGAGTTCTTTATAGCAGTGATGTCATTTTTCATTTCTTCTTGATTATTCTGCACCTCCTCTAGGTTCTTCTTCATTTCCTCTTGGCTCTTACTTATATTGTCAAATTTGTCTTCCATTCTTTTCAACCACATTATGATCATTTCTCTGGACTCTTTCTCTGGTAGGCTTATTTGTGGTTCTATTTCGTTTACTTCCTTTTCTGGTGAAACCTGCCTTTCTGTCTTATGTGGGCTGTTTCTTTTTCTGCCCATGGTCTTTCTTCTCCGGGTGTCTGGTTATGTAGTTCTCTCTCCTACGTTGATTGAAAGGCACAAACTAGAACACGACCAGGTACAGCAGACAAAGGCACTGAGTAGAAATGTATTCAATATTTTAATAATCACAAATAAGGTGACCACCAATGAAGGACAAATTAGGGGTAAATAGGGAAAGAAGAGGAAAATGAGGAAAAAAAGAAAAGAAAGAAATGCAAAAATCAAACTGGGAGAGTGAGAAAAAAAATGATAAATAAATGAACAATAAAATAAAATAAGAAAATAAAAAGGAGAAGAAGGAGAAGGAAAGAAGAAGAGAAAACAGTCAGAGAGAAAAGAAAGTGTATAAGAGAGAAAAGAGGAACAAAATATAGATGTCAGGAGACAATTCCAATAGAACAGTCACTAATCCCAATAAAGGCCAGCAACCAGTACCTAGAGATTAAGGCAAATTGCAAATAGCAACTGGTTTCAAGGGAGGTGAGGGAAAAGAAAGGTAGAAAACAAAGCAAGCCAAAAGCAAAATAAAACAAGTAGAGTAAACTAAAACAATCTCACAAAAAATTTTCCAAAAATCGATATAATCACTTTTCAGGCAAATAGCAACAAAAGGACATAGAGAAAAAACAACTTTTTGGCTAGTGAAGACAAGAAGAGAGAGGTTTGTGTGGACTTGTAGTAGGGGATTTGAAATTAGATATATAAATGGGGTGAAATTTTAACCAGGTAAAGAGAAAAATAGGGAGAATCTAAAGTTGGAAAAGGGAAAGAGAAACAAGACAACAAAATGGGGAAAGCTAGGAGGAAAGTGTTGGCATAAAGGTAGAGTTGAGTTGGAGTAAAATTATGCTAAAGGAAAGATGAAAATAGAATGTAGAACTCTAATCCTGAAATAAAATAAAGAGAAAACAAATGACACTTGTATTTTTTTCCAAAACGGTTAAGTACTAGTAGTAATTAATAATACTAGTTTAAAACAAAAATGTAATAATTACAAAGGTAAAATCAATTGAGGCGGAAAGAAAAAAATATTCTTTTAATTAAAATATGTGAAAATGAAAAATAAAGAATTAAAAATTAAAAAAAAGAAAAAAGAAAAAAGGAAAAATAAAAAAAAGAAGAAAAATATAATGGTCCTTCACTTCCACTATTATTCTGCTTGGCACTCCTGTTTCCCAGTAGGGAAGGTATTGCAGTTCCCTGTGTTCCCCTCTTGGTGTTTTAATCTCTTTATTCTTTTGTGGTTATGTGAGAGTCACTTTGTGTGTCATCCACTGGGTGGCAGTGTTTCGGAATTGATCTCTGAGACAAAGCACAGGACCTCTCTAGGCTGTGCTCAGATCCTGCTACTCTGTGGTTCTCAAAGCCAGTTTGTGGGGGTTTTGCAGCCGGGACACTATAATAACTCCCAGGCTGTCCCTCTGCCCCAGAAAAAAAAAAAATAAGAGTCGTTTTCCAGAGCTCTCCTCTGTCAACAGCTCAGAGGTTTTGCCTTCACACTCAGGGATCACGCCCTGACCACCTCTGCGGACCTCTCCAGAGGCAGCTTTCCCGCAGCCCGGCTCCCACAGTGTGTGCGTCTTTGTTGTGCGGGGGTAGGAGACCTCACCCTGACCCAGGCGAAATCTGACCTTTCCGTGTGCCACGTGGATCTCCGAATCCACCGCGGGTGAGTCCGTGCCGCCTGGGAAGCCGTGCTCTGGGTCCCCGGCTGCTCTGTGGGTGCCTCAGTCAGCCGCAGCTTTCAGACCTCGGCAGACAGCCACCTCCCCCTTAACTCAGGCGCAATCTGACCTTTCCGTGTGCTCTGTGGATCTCTGATTCCGCTGCGTGTCTGCGCCGATTGGAGAGCAGAGTTCTGGGTCCCCGGGTCCCTGGCTGCTCGATGGGTGCCCAGCTGAAGTCTTCAGATGGCCGCAGACATCCACCTCCCACTGCAAGATGGCTCGGGCTCCTTGTTTGCGCTGGTGGCTCTGGTCGACAAAAACCCCGTGGCAGTGGGGCTGCCTGGCCGGGAGAGCCCCTTCCAGCAGTTCTCCGCCTTCTCCTGGAGGATAACTGACTCTTAGCTTGCCAACAAACACTCCCAATGCGACTTTCAGCCACTCTCTCTCCCTCTGCCCAGCGACAAAGCTCCAGACGCATCTGTCTACTCTGCCACCATTTTCTCCTCCCCTTTTCCTCTTCTTAAAGAATACCTTTCAGCATTCATATAATACTGGTTTGGTGCTGGTGAACTCCTTTAGCTTTTTCTTATCTATGAAGCTCTTTATCTGACCTTCAATTCTGAATGATAGCTTGGCTGGGTAGAGTAATCTTGGTTGTAGGTTCTTGCTATTCATCACGTTGAATATTTCTTGCCACTCCCATCTGGCCTGCATAGTTTCTATTGAGAAATCAGCTGATAATCGTATGGGTGCTCTCTTGTAGGTAGTTAACTGTTTTTCTCTTGCTGTTTTTAATATTCTCTCTTTGTCTTTTGCTCTTGGTATTTTAGTTATGATGTGTCTTGGTGTGGTCCTCTTTGGATTCCTTTTGTTTGGGGTTCTGTGCACTTCCTGGACTTGTAGGTCTATTTCTTTCACTAGGTGGCTGAAGTTTTCAGTCATTATTTCTTTAAATAGGTTTTCAGTATCTTGCTCTCTCTCATTTTCTGGCACCCCCATAATTCTAATGTTGGTATGCTTGAAGTTGTCCCAGAGGCTCCTTACACTGTTTTCACATTTTTGGATTCTTTTTTCTTTTTGCTTTTCCAGTTAAGCAAAAATAAAAAGGACCCCAAATCCTTTTCTGCTTCTTTGTATTTTAAATCTTTGAATTGATTCTTGTGTTCCTCTAGTCTGCTGGTAGGTCTCTGTATAATATTTTTTATTTCAGTCAGTGTATGTTTAATTACTAGTTGGTCCTTTTCCATCTCCTCTTGGGTCTTGCTCAATTTATCCATCTTTTCTAGGAAATTCTTGAAAAACCTTATGACCATGGTTTTGAATTCTATATTCAGTTATTTGTTTTTCTCTTTTTCTTTCACTTGTGATCTGTTCCTTTGTCTCCACATTTTCCCTGCTTCCCTGAGTTGGTAGAGTAGCTTTGTGTGCTAGGTGTCCTATATGGCCCATTAGCTCTACTTCCCCAGTTACCTGAGGTGGACACTCTTGGTGCACCCCTTTGTGGACTGTGTGTACAGCTTTGTTGTAGTTAAGTCTTGATTGTTGTTAGTATAACTGGGGAAAATTGACTTGCAGGCCAATTGGCTATGAGGATCAGCTGTGTCTACACCTAGAGAACTTCTGTGCTGGAGTCAGCCTTATGATACAGGACTTGTAAAATTGCAAAAGTCTCTGTGCTCAGCTTGATGGGGCAAAGTCTCAGGGCTGAGCAGACAGCCTTGGCTTCTTGTCAGCCTTGCCCTACGTGGCCCCTTGATCTCAGTGTCCTTCAGCAATTGCTGCAGCCCTATCTGCGCACATTCGCGTGTGCCTCTAGACCTCTGCCTTTCGCGGCTCCACTGAGTTTTCCTGTGCTCCGGGGACCCATATGAGTCTGGATCCCCAGGGTCTCATCTGAAACTGGGGTTCAGTGCAGTTGGAACTGGAGTTCAGCGCAGTCAGGAGGTTCTGTCTTCCTCCTGCTACACAAAGCCAGTGGCATAATCAGTAGTCAGTCCTCTCTGCATGCACTCGGGTGCGTGCCTCCAGACCTCTGCCTTTTGTGGCTTTCCTAAGTTTCTGTGCACTCCTCTCTTTTCTTGATAGTCCAGACTCCTTCTGTATGAGTCTTGCCCGGATCTGGGGTTTAGTACAGTTGGAACTGGGGTTCCTTGTAGTCAGGAGTTTCCATCTCCCTCCCACTAGAGGAAGCCAGCCAGGCACTTTCTACGCCTGTGTCTCTGTACCCCAGCTTTTTGCAGCTCCTCTGATCTCTGTGAGCCTCTCTCTTTCCTTCTAGTTGTAGAATTTCCACTCAGTCAGCTTTCCTGTGGTTCTGGATGATGTCTGTTCTCTCTTTTAGCTGTAGTTTTGAAATTGTTGTGCAAAGCAGCAATTTAGGTGATCACCTATGCTGCCATCTTGGTTTCTCCCTGAGGAAGATTTCTATGGAATGGAAGTAGGAAGAATTCTCCAAAAACAGACCAAAAAAAAAAAAAAAAAAAAAGAACGTTGAGTAGAGAAAAAAATATGTCTACGATAGCTTTGTTATGAAAGTGTGGTCCAGAAATGTTTAAACAGTTGCTTCACTCATGACAGTGGCCCTCCTCTGGCATGTCCATCCCACTGGCTGAGAAGTCCATGGGATAAGAGAAGTATCTACCTGTAGTCTAACTAGACCTTACTTTACTCTGAGTATCAGAGACTTAGGAATTTCCTGCACCAATGGCCACAAACATATTACTAGATCCTGCATGGGTCTCTTCTCCAGTCACTGGATTCTGACCATCCATGTTCCATTGGATTCTCAACTGACTTGGAGGTGTAGGACCTCAGGTCAGAGAATATCAGTGTCTGGGACTACCCTTCCTCTGCACGGTGGACCCACCACAAGTTTGTGCACATAAGGTCTGATAGGTGGCCAGGGAATCTCACCTTCCTGCAAAAATGTCCCTCTTCTTTCTCTTCCCTTTTTCTTGCATGGTACTTGCACGGACTCTAAGGCACTTTGAGTATGTTGGAGGAAGGAAAGGACCCAGGTGGGAGAGAGCATGGAAGTAGTTTGTGGAGGATTCAATGACCCCACCTCCAGGCCTCCGATATCATAAGGTACAGCAGCACAGTTTTTCTTTGTTTCCACAGACAAATATTCCTCGACTAGAACTGGTCATCTCCTACCTGCGTGGGTTTTTACTTTGGCACTGAATATCCAGTCAGTCTGTTTTAGAAAGATAGGATTAGCCAGAATCATTTTCTTTACCTGCTCTGTATCTGGGACTTGGCTTGGGTATGTACCCATGAGGCCATTATGGTGTGAGACGGATAAGGGAAGGAAAAGAACATGAGTGGGCTGCCAGCCTGGGCTAAAGAGGAGTTAATCAATAATAAGTATTCAATAAATGTTTGTGGCTCTCTGTGTTATCTGCAGTGTTTTCCTGGTAGAAACTTGAGCTGTTTTACCACAGAATTCCCACTAGATGTCACTGTTGCCATGTTTGCAAATCCTGTATCCCTCATTTCCTCCTACCCTTCCCCCACCTTGGTTTAATTTCATTAGATTTGGAACACAAATATGTACATTTTTAAGTCACAGGGCATATTTTCTTCTATAAACTATCATAATATTTGCTTTATTTCTAGGTTGCTACTGACTTTCCATTACTTTTGTTATTATCCTTGCCCGTATTTGGTATTTGAAAGTCCCAGTACATAATAGGTGCTTAATAAAATTTGAAATTAATTCAAAAGAGGGATTTTATAGGGATTTCAGAAGAATGATGTCCTTTTGCTCTAACTTTTGCAGTTCTATTTTTTTTTTAAAGTAAGCAAATGCCTTGATTCTATTAGGTTCCTTACCAAATTCAGTGTGTTTGAAAAGGAAAAACCCATTAACCTCTATGAGAAAAGTAGCATTTCCTTTGGTTCTAAATGTAGGCAACAAACCACAGAGGCAGAATTACCTAGGACTATGTTAGCCATAGAAATCACAACTTTTTATACTACATTACTGCAGATAATTTTGAAATATCACATACATTCATCTCCACTTTGAAATTAAGTTACTGTTAGAGCTTATGTATTAAAAGAGAAGCATGTACTATATTACTCTATCACAATGTAAAAAAATTATATTCAGTGGAATTTGTGTAGTCATATGCATATTATTGAATGCACTTCAAAACATTACCCTGAGAGGGGTCCATAGGTTTCACCAGAATAACTATGATGGGTTCCTCAAAGCTGTCCATGTCCGATCCCTAGAACCTGTGAAATGTTATACTACATGCAAAGAAGAATTAAGGATGCAGATAGAATTAAGGTGGCTAATCAGCTGACCTTGAAATGGGAAGATGATTTTGGAGAATCCAGGTGGGCCCAATGTAATCACAGAGGTCTTTATACATGAGAGAAGGAGTCAGGATCAGAATGAGAGGGAGGATGTGGTAACCAAAAGAGTTGGGATTGATGCGCTTGCTGGTTTGACCTTGGATGGGGTCCACAAGCAGAGGAATGTGGCAGCCTTTAGAAACTCCAAGGAAACAGTTCTCTCCCTGAGCCTCCAGAAGAAAACAGCTCTGCTCACACCTTGATCTTAGCCCCTTGAGATCCATTCGAATTTCTGATCTTCAGAACTGTAAGAGAATAAATCTGTGTTGTTTTGAGTCACTAAACTTATGCTAATTTGTTACAGCAGGAATAGGAAACTAGTACATTGACAAAGTTAGGAGCCCTGTATCTAGACTAATTGTCGGTCAAGGACAGTTCTATCTGTGGGGCAGGTGGTTCAAACCATAGCAACTTGAACAAATACACATTCATTATCTTACAGTTTCTTTGGGTTAGGAATTGGGGAGTGACTTAGCTGAGTGGTCTTGGCTCTGGGTCCCTCCTGAGTCTGTGATCGAATGAAGGCTGGACTCGGGGATCTGCTTCTGAGGGATGCACTCACATCGCTGTAAGCAGGACACCTCAGTTCCTCATCACATGGACCTCTTCCCAGGGCTGCTTGAGTGTCCTCACACCATACTGACTGGCTTCCTCCAGAGTGGGTGATCTAAGAGAAAGAGCAAGGCAGAAGCCACATGTCTCTAATAATCCAGCCTAAAGTCACACATTACATCTGTCACATTCTATTCCTTAGAAGTGAAGAAGAGGAATTGGGCTTCACTATCAGTATCAAAGAATCTGTGGACATATTTAAAACTATGCCCAGTGATTGTGGCTCAACGGTTGAGTGCCGACCCATGAACCAGGAGGTCATGGTTCCATTCTCGGCCTGGGTTGCTGGCTCAATCCTCAATGTGGGGTGTGCAGAAGGCAGCTAGTCAATGATTCTCTCTTATTGATGTTTCTATATGTTCCTCTCCTTTCCTCTCTGAAGTCAATAAAAATGTATTAAAAATAAATAAATAAAGTGACCATATTATTTTTCTTTGTTCCTTTTTATAATTTCCATGAATAAATCTGTACTAAGAGCTGAAGCCAAGAAAATGTGGATAAAAAGTGTAAAAGACTGACAAGACTATATATAGAAAATTTCATTTTAATTTAATTTATGTAATTTATTACAGCCTTAATTTAATCAAATTAGTAGTTGAAAACTTAAGCCAAAGAAATGAAATCCTTCCTTGTAGAAATTTTGTCATTACCAACTTGGCCTAGAATAGTATGCTTTTTTTAAAAAATAAAGTTTTTATTTTGGAATAATTTTAGAATTATAGAAAAGTTGCCAAGGTAGTACCAACGTCTCATATGTCCTGTAACCAGTTTTCCCTATTGCTAATATCTTACATTGCTAGGGTACATTTGTCACAAATAATGAACCAATATTGATTCACTATTAGGAACAAAAGTGTATACTTTTGTTTGGATTTCCTTAGTTTTTAACTAAATCCTTATTTCTCAGTAAATGTTTCTTCTATGTATCTCAGGCAACAAAAACAAGTAGGTATGAAGAGAGGACAAAAACTCCAGAGATGGATGTTGGTTTAAATCTCACTGGCATCACTTGTTAGCTGAGGGTCCCTAATCAGATTACTTCTTTACCTTAGTTTCCTCATTTGGAAAATGGGAATGATAATACATCATAGAAATGTTGTGAAGGTTAAACAAATTTATATATGCAAAGAACATTGGATAATAGTGCACATTAGCCATTAAGGAGTAGCTATGACCACTGTTATTGAATTCAGGGTTTTGTGAGGTAGCCTGACCCAGAAAAAGATCTTTGCCATACAACATGACAGGTGCAGGGCCCTTATCAGTGCCTGGGGATGGTTCTGAGGCCTCCTACTGAAGTGACATAAATGGAGTCTTGATAAATGGAGGGGTTTTGTGGAGGAAGGACCCAAGAGATGGGACCAGAGATGGGAAGAAAGTGTCCAGAGAGAGGGTAGTGTGATCAGTGGCATGGGGGTGTGAATCAGCCCAGAAGTTTGGGAAAAGGCAAGCAGCTTGGTGTGTGAGGCAGTGTGACCAGGAGCTGGGTCGAGGGAGCTGTGGTGGGGAACTTAGATTTCCCCTCTCCTGTGGCAATCGGGAGCCATTGAAGGGTTTTTAACAGGAAAACTACTGAGGTCAGATTAAGATCTTGTAGAAATGGATTTGCTAGTGAAGCAAATCAGCGATAGGCCATTTAATTTGGAGGCTTTTGCAACACAACAGGTGAAAGGTGGTGAGGGACTGGTCATTGGTAATGAGTGGAGATACATTTAAGGTTTAGTTAGTGGGTAAAATTAGCCAGACCTGGTGAATGCAGGAGGTAGTGGAGAGGAAGGCTCTCTTAGTTTCCTGGGACAGGCATAACAATGACCACCAACTTGGTGGTCTAAAACAACATAAGTTTCTTCTGTCACAGTTCTGTAGGCTAGAGGTCTGAAGGCAAGATGTCAGCAGGGCCACAGTTACTAAGGGCTCTAGGGAAGAATTCTTCCTTGCCTTTTCCAACCTCAGGTGGTTGTTGGTGTTCCTTAGTGGCAGTGTAATGCCAGCCTCTGTCCCATCTTCTTCTTCTTTTTTTTTTTTGTTTCTCTTTGTCCTTTCCTCTTCTTATAAGGACCTAGTCATTAGATTTAGGGCTCATACTAAATCCAAATGATTTCACCTAAAACCTTTAGCTAATTACATCTGCAGTCATCCTGTTGCAAGTATGATCATATTTAGTTGAGGTTCTGGGTGAACACAAGTTCTTGAGGGACACTATTCAACCCACTACAGAGGCATTTAGGATGATAATTTATAAGATTGCTAAAAGGAAGGTTGTAATAGACCATTCACAGATGAGTGAAGAGTGAATGACATAGAGACAGGGTCTAATGTGGCAATGGCAGTGTACCTGCTTCCTATATTTTTCTTCTCTCCTGAGCATGAAACCAGACTACAGTTCCCAACATTCCTTGCAGTTGAGTGTGGCCACGTGATTGATTTCCAGCCAATGCAAGGTAGGTAGAGCCATGTGTGCTACTATGAGGCCTGAATCACCGCCTATGTATCAGCATGTTCTTTTTCCCTCCTAGAAAGCTGGCTGGAATGAAGATAATTCCTGAAGAACTTTTAGGGGCTGGAAGTTGAAGATGGCAGTGATGAAGGTGGCTGACTTCCTAGCCCCTGCCCTTGAATCATTGCTTAAAGAAGAGAGACTCAGTGACAGGAAACACTTAGTTTGTGAAATATATTGTGTTAGGACACTGATATATATATATATACATTTATTGTAAATCATTAAAAAATTTTAAATTACAGTTAACATACATTATTATATTAGTTTTTGGTTTACACTCCAGTGATTAGACATTACACAACTTGCCAAGTGATTATTCTTATAAATCTTGCACCCATCTGACACCGTACATGGTTATTAAAATATTACTGACTATATTCCCTGTGCTCTACTTTATGTCCTCTTGACTATTTTGTAACAACCAATTCACACTTTTTAAAAAAGGCTTTTAAAATTAATTTTTAGGGAAAGGAGGGGATAGGGAGAGAGGGAGAGAGAGAGAAACATCAGTCTGAGAGTGAACATCAAACATCAATAAACTGCCTCCTCCATGCCCCCTGCTGGAGTTTGAGCTCTCATCATTGGCATACACCCTGACCAGGAATTTAACTGCCAAACTTTCAGTTCAGGGGACAATGCCCAACCAACTCACCCTTCTGGTGAGAAATACACTGTAATTCTTATCCATATTTCTCTATAGGTTAGGTTTTTGTTTTCCCCTTTGTCTTCCTTCAAGATTTTCTCTTTGTCTTTGGTTTTTCTGCAGATATTATAGAATAGAATAGATAATTTTTATTTTGTATTTATTCTTTGTGGTGTTTGTTGAGCTTCCTAGATCTATGGTTTGTTGTCTATTGTTAATTTTGGAGAGTACTTGACATTAGTTCAAATATTTCTCCTCCATTTTCTCTCTCTCTTTTTTTCTCTTTCTGGCATTCCAATAATGTATATACCTTTTGAAATGGTCCCATAGTCATTGGATGTTTTGATGTTTTGTGGGTTGTTTTTTCACTTTTTTTTTTTCCTCTTTGCATTTCAGCTTGAGGAGTTTCTCCTGATCTATCTTCAAGTGCACTGATTCCTTCCTTGGTCCTGTTAAATCTACTGATGATACTGTCAAAGACACTCTTCATTTCTGATACTGTGTATTCTCTTTTGACTTTTTCTTAAAGAGTTTCAATCTTTCTGCTTATAGTTCCCATCTTGCATGTTGTCAGCATTTTCTATTACAGCCCTTAACATTTCAATCATAGTTACTTAAAATTCCCTGTCTGATAATTCCAACATCTGTGTTTTATCTGAGTCTGGTTCTCATGATTGCTTTGTTTCTTCAGCAGTCTTTTTTTTTTTCTTTTCTTTTGCATGCATTGTAATTTTGTGTTCAAAGCTGGACCTATTGTGTTGGGTAATAGGAACTGAAATAAACAGGTCTACAACATGAGGTTTTGTGCTTATCAAGCTAGGATTTGGACTGTGATTAATGTTTGCTGCAGCTATAGGTACCAGAGGCTTCAAATTCTTCTAGGGTCTTTGTTTTGTCTTTTCTCTTGTCTTTGGAGCATCTCTATGTTAATTTAGAAAGAGTCTGTGTCTTGCAACTCTTTCAGCTAAAACCCATTGTTTTTCTACCTTATAGTGGTAGGTTGTGGTGAGGGCAGTATCCTATAGTCTTGTGATAAACTATCCAATTATTAGTGAGCCTGTGTCTCTAGTGGTACAGCTCTCCCACCTACTCTGTCTTCTGCTCCCTTCCATGGCTGTGGTGTTCCCAATCCATTTCCTCATTGCCCCATTGACTGTATTTCTTCCCTCTAGATAAGACAGTAGTTGGGGGGGCTGGAGTAGGAAGAAGGTTCTTCCCTCAGCTGGGGTTAGGTTCTAGCAATCTTTCCCCTTGTTATGAAAAAGGTCTTGAATGTATTTCCCTATCATTATTTTTCTCTACCCCTATCAAGATCATGAGAAGATCCTTTTCAGATTCTCAATATGAGAACAGGGGTTCCTATAAAGAAGCCTCATGAAATTGTGGGGACCCCATATGACTACCGCCTCAGGAGTTTATTACTCTCATGCTAGTCCATACTCAGCCTCCAGTAATTCATTAAAAACCCATTTAAATATTCATATCCATTTTCCCCTCCAGTGGTTTCTGCATCAGGTAAACAGGTCCTAGTTGCTATATTTCTCTGGATGTGTCTGTTTTTTCATATTTTGAGGTGGTGGTTTGCTCTGGGACCTCAGTTTTGTAATGAGTTAAAGAAAAGTATTGATTTTCAGTTTGTTTAGTTTCAATTTGTTATAAGAATAAGATGATGTCTTCCCAACTCTTCACATACCAGAGCTAAAATCAGAGTCACATAAGGTTTGCAAAGGGCATCTGGTTAGCTGTGTAGGCCCTCAGATGAGGGTGGTCTAATGGATTGTACTGGCACACTGTCAGAAGACTTGGATCTGGCTTGAGGGCACAATCGCTCACTGCCTCAAGGGCCCTCATTTCCTTATTTATTACATGGGAGCAGTTCCACCTGCCTCAGAGTGTTGTGAGAAAACAAATGTGACAGATGAGAAGTGTTACAAGGTCTTGCTGTCAGTGTTAACACAGCCACACTCTACTTCCCTGGAACCTGTGGCTCTAATGTGGCAGAAAGGAGACTCAGCCTTCTGTGGAATTGGGTTTCTCTAATGTCCTTCTATGTCTCTACTGACTTGCCCCCTTGTCAAGTAATTAGCCCCACATTTATAAAGCATCAGCTTTGGACTTGGTTTTTCGTAGACTCCTCTCTCTCTCTCTCTCTCTCTCTCTCTCTCTCTCTCTCTCTCTCTCTCTCTCTC
>JAAGEH010000006.1:27859128-27875474 GCA_011751065.1 Lasiurus cinereus | reverse complement strand
CACACACACACACACACACACACACACACACACACACACACACACACTGCCCCAGCATTGGCTGGCCTCCAGTCATCTGAAACATGCATTCTGTCAGTTTAAAGGGGAGTTGACAGGAATCATTGGGAAAAACCACTCGTTCTGGGATCTGGGCTCATGGAATTTGTTCCTGCTGGACATTCCCTGGACCCGAAGCAATGCCAACACAACGCAGTGCCACCAGCCTCCCCTCTTTGCCTGACCTTTCTCTACTCCATGCCTGAGGGCCTTGGAGAGCAGCCGCAGAAGACTGGTTGACCTCCAAAGTCAGCTCCTGAGGGCTGGATGCCAGGGAATTCTCTCGAATGGGGCCTTCTAAGGGAGAAGGCCTCAAATAGAGAAATTAGAAACAGAAAGAGACATTGAAAGATATTCTGCTCAAAATAAGCCTCCCTTCTCTCCCCAACAGTCAAATAAAAGTCCTCTTTCATTTGGGTGTTTTTTGTTTTTAAAAGTTCAATTTAACAGGTTTTAAAAACAAAGTGGAATAGGTCAGAAATTTGTAAAAAATAAAAACAAACAAACAAAAACCCCATTGGAATTTTCTCTTTTTTTACAGGCCCCTCCCAGTGAGGCTGCTTCTTACAGAGAGTTTCTTACCACTCTGCTTGGATCACTTTCCCAAAGCAATGACCTTTAGGCCATCAGGTAACCCAGTCACCCCATCTCCTTTATCCTCTGGATTTATGTCATTTTCCCACCTCAGCCCCCTCAAGGCAGGAAAAGGCTGTAGGATATCCCAACTGATGGCATTTAGGTGAACAGCAGACTCCTTTCAGATCTAAGTGACAATATAAGGTAGCACCTCCATGTAGTCTGGGAATAAGTGTAGCTTCTACAAGATATTCCAGTTTTGGGAAACTCTTGACCAACTTCCTAGGAGGAGTTGGGATAGGAACAGATCCTATGACTGCTGATATGATTCACCCAAATTCTGGGTCTCATCAGCCTACTATTGCCTTTCCCAGAGGAAGCACCATGTATAAAGAAATATGAACCCTTGTCCCTCTGCTTTACCTACCTATTCTGAAAATTCTCATTAGATCTTCCTCCTTTTCAGTCACTTTACCTTTCATGGAGATGAGGTGTCTTTTACAAATTTCTTTATGTGTTTATTTGTTTAGGACTTATTTTTCTCTTGTTCTAGGCTCCAATGAGGGCCTCTATAACTCATCATTGCTGAATTCGTTGGGCTTAACACAGTGCCTGGCACACAGTAAACTTAAATATTTGGTGAAATCAATTTAATCTTCACAATAGCCTTATGGGTAAGCTCTATTATTATTATTATTTTAAATTTTCACCCTAGGGTATTTTCTCAAATTGATTTGAGAGAGAGAGGAAGGGAGAGTGAGCATGTGCAAGAGACAAATATCTGTTGGTTGCCTCCTGCAGTCACCCCAACTGGGAATTGAATCCACAATTCTTTGGTGCACAGGATGATGCTCTAACCAACTGAGCAACCTGGCCAGCGCTGTAAACTCTATTATTATACCCATTTTGCAAATGAAGAAACTGAGACTTGAAACAACTCATTCAAGTCTCCCAACTGAAAATCAAGATCTGAGTGATTGATTCTTAAGCCCATGCTTTCATTTGACACAGTATAAATCCTCCTGCTAGGTGAGGGAATGAGAGAAAATGAACATACCACACAATTGCATGATAAATTCACAAGAAGAAAAGATGAAACATATTTGAGGGACCTGTAGAAAGCGGGGGCTAAAATATGTTTCCGGCAAAATCTCTCTGGAAGGCAATTGCTAATGGCAAGTGATTTGTTTGGACTAGTTCCATTCATATTTACCTTGGCAAATAAGAGTTAGAAACGTTCTCTTTTGGCAGTTATTGGAATTGAAAAAAATTCTATAAATGTATCTAAAGATTTGTTCATTTATTTCAACTAAATAAATGTTCTGGGATGAAAATGCAAGTTACTCTATTTCAAACTTAGTTGACAGTGCAATTTTAAAAATATTAATTCACCAGCTAAAATTTAATATTTTACCCTGGGGGAGGATAGGAACTGTCCTTTGTTGAGCATGCATTGCAAGGGAGGTCCTTCACATTGAATCAACAATAGTAGCTTTGAAGACAGGCTGTATTTCCTCCCTTGCTTTACTATCTCTTAGAGCCCCCAAGAAATGGCTGGGGGTGGAAGGTCCAGAGTCTATTCTGGACTTTGCCTTTATGAATACCTGGGATATTTTAGGGCACCATTTTCTCCTGAGTTAAATAAAGGGGAGGGGGGGGATTAGATGGTCATTAAATATTCTTCAGGGTTAAAAGTTCAATGGGTCCATGACTCCAGGTGGGTGTCCTGGTTCTGTTTTACAGTCCTCTCTCTTTAGGAATAATGGAAGGGCCAGAGAGGCAAAACCACTGTTCAGCCAACACCTGCACAGCCTGTCTGACAGGTGGGCCTTGAGAATAAACAGTCTCTATGTGTGTTGGCCAAGTGCTGAGCCTGCAGCCTCAGCCTGCAGCTGGCCTCCTTGGCTCCTGTCGACCCCTTGGCTGCCACGTCAGTCTTTGGAATCTCCAAGTCTCCGGCAATGGTTCAATCGTTTGCTTTTTCTACTCCTAAGAGACAGTCAAGGGTGTTGGGGGGCTTGTTACTTTGGGAAGTCTGCCACATTTATGAATGCCTTGTAACCCCTATTGAGTGACAGATTTATTTGACAATTTTTGATAAGTGGGTTGTTTGTGACTCTCTGACGGAAGGAATTATTTGTAATTCTAACTTGAAAGCCTGACCATCTGAGAGCAATGACTAAGTGAGTGTACGTATTAAAAGGTCATTTATCGTTGCTTAACATCCTGTCATATATCATCTTATGATCCCTCTGTTTTTATTGTTTTGATGTTAAAAAAAAATCTTTTTTAAATGTGAGAGCTGGAAATTGGGAAATGACAGAACTATTTATGGTCCCCGTAAGCAGCTGGCCCGTTTCAGTGACAAATGTTATAAACATGTTGTGTTAAAATCCCAGTCCTCTGCTCTTGATTTTAATGACTTGGAATTCATTGAACTTGAGGCACCCTGGATTCTGTTTCCTGCTGAGATTCGGTAATGGTGACATTCTGACTTGGCAGAGGGAGCGTCACTCTGCTGAGTCACGGTTCTCTTAACTTCATCCAGGTCTCCACAAACCTAAGAACTAGAATTTGGTCACTTTGCAGGTGTCTGGAACAGTTCCCAGTGCCTATTGCTAAATAAAAAGAACGACCATAAACTTGTTGCTTTAAAGAAATGCAAAGCACTTGCTTCTTTCCCACCAGGGTCCCACCTCTGATGATTTTGTTTAATGCGCAGCACTATTAACAATTGTTTCTATGGCTAGCCAACCAGTTGAACCAGCAGTAGAGCTCTAAGCACTTGATATGCATTTTTCTCATTTGATCCTCACAATGCTCTTCAGAGGTAATTGCTATTACTGTTCCTCTTTTCAGGTGAGGACTGGTTAGCTAATTTGGCTGAAGCCATTCAGCTAGTAAGTGGGAGAGCCAAGATGTGAACCCAGGGAGGTCTGACGCCAGGGCCTGAGCTGTTATTATCCATGATTCATTGTCAGTTAAAATGACTCTAGTTCTTGGCCACTTACATCAGCAAGCCACCTGGGAGATGTGTAAAACAGGTCATGGTGGGAGGAGAGGGGAAGGTGTGGCAGGGGCCAATCAGATGAAAGAAGGGAGTGACCCAGAGCAAATTCTTCCAAGTTATTGGAAAACCAACCAACAGAAAAAAATCAGGGAGAAGAACTCACCATAATTTCCCCAAACAAAATACAATACTTGAGGGGTTCAAAGACCCTAAAATAAGATAAATATCTTATTCCCGGGAGGAAAAAAATTGGACAAAGGGAAAGGATGAGATTTCAAAAGTGGAAGGCAGGACCTGGACAAAGATCAAAACTGTGAGAGACCATTGATGTCAATGGCTGTTCTTTTCATGAAAGTTATACATTTCCATGGAAATATAGTTGCTAAAGCCTAAGGCAAACAGTGGCTAGGAAAGTGCTGATGAAAGAAATTAGCAAAACAATTCATGGGTTTACCAAAGGCAGCAATCATGTCTTGTGTGTCTACTTGCTTAGCATGTGCAGTGTTTAAAAATATACCAAAGAACAGAAAAATGATGATGAAAAGTTTATCAGAATTTTTTATGTATAGTCAAAAGCAATAATGCTTTTTATAATTAAAGCAGGTTCTTTTTTGTTTTTAAAAAAATATATATTTTATTGATTTTTTACAGAGAGAAAGGGAGAGGAATAGAGAGTTAGAAACATCAAGAGAGAGAGAGAGAGAAACATCCATCAGCTGCCTCCTGCATGCCCTCTACTGGGGATGTGCCTGCAACCAAGGTACATGCCTCCTTGACCAGAATCGAACCTGGGACCTTTTAGTCTGCAGACCGAGGCTCTATCCACTGAGCCAAACCGGTTTCGGCTAAAGCAGGTTCTTTTGTGGTCACAGTAGAAAGAAAAGAGCCCCGGAGCTTATTATTATTTTTTTTTGGTAATAATTTTTATTGTTGAAAGTATTACATGTACCTGCCCTTTTTCCCCTCTCTCAATTGACCCCCTCCAAGCTTATTATTTTTTCATTCCTGTGATATGTCTTGAACATCTGTTCATGTCAGTACATAGAAATCTATCTGGTTCCTTTTAACAGTTTATAGTGCAGCTACTTAATTATTTTGTTACCTCCTCCACAATGGCCATTGAGGGGGATTACTTTTTTTGCTGGTACAGACAAGAGCACAAAGAATGTTCTTTGTGCTTGCCTCCCGTGGTAGCCATCACCCCTCAGAAAAGTCTGCTGCAGAGAGCGAAGATGATTGACATTTCCAAGTAACACACCTCTGCATCCACCACGCAGCCGTGACAGTGGGGCAGGGGTACTGTACTTATCTACTGTGTGACTCCAGGGCAACTTTGACTGAAGTTCTCCCGAAAAAGTTGGCTTACATTTCCTCAAAACTGAGCTATGGTCTGAAGATTTTCTTACTCAATCCTTTCTTTGTTTTCTCTTTTTTCAGATGTCAGATCTGCATCCTAGTTTAAAGGGCCTTGGTTTGCCTTCTCGTGTCCCCTTCCCCCTTTATTCTCCACAAGTCCAAGTTGGCCTTTTGAGGAATGTGAGAAAAAAATATGTTCCATGCCTCTCCCATGACATTGGTGATTCTCAAAGAAATTCAAAGTTTAAGAAGTAAATGAGTAAATTTGAGAATAAGTAGTGATATCATTTGTCCAATATCTCAAATTCCATACTAGGACCACATACAATAATGGCTAACACCTTGGTCTCAGGCTTCTAGCCTCCAGAACTATAAGACTGTACATTTCAGTTGTTTAAGTCACTTAGTTTGTGGTACTTTGTTATGGCAGCTCTAGCAAATGAACACATCAAGCGATATAATACATATGTATGTTATGTGTTTTTATACTATACTAGAGGCCTGGTGCATGAAATTCTTGCATGGGGGCTTCCCTCAGCCCAGCCTGCACCCTCTCGAATTCGGGACCCTTTGGGGGATGTCCAACTGCTGGTTTAGGCCCGATTCCCAGGATTGGGCCTAAACCGGCAGTCGGACATCCCTCTCACAATCCGGGACCACTGGCTCCTAACTGCTCACTTGCCTGCCTGCCTAATCGACTCTAACTGCCCCTCCCACTGGGGAGGAAGTTGGGGGTGACCAGGCCTGCAGGGAATGGCAGTTGGGGGGACCAGGCCTGTTGGAGAGGGCAGTTGGGGGTGACCAGGCCTTCAGGGTATGGCAGTTGGGGGGACCAGGCCTGTTGGAGAGGGCAGTTGGGGGTGAACAGGCCTGCAGGGGAGGGCAGTTGGGGGAGATCAGGCCTTCAGGGCAGGGCAATTGGGGGTTACCGGTTGAGCAGGGGAGGGCAGCTGGGAGCAATTGGGCTGGCAGGAGAGCAGTTAAGCATTGATCAAACTGGCAGGGGAGTAGTTAGGGGTGATCAGGCTGGCAGGAAGGTGGGATCAGGCATAAACTGTCAGTCGGACATCCCCCAAGGGGTCCCAGATTGAAGACGTTGCAGGTTGGGCTGAGGGTCACCCACCAGTGCACAAATTTTGTGCACAAGCCCTGTAATATTATTATAATATAATAAATTTCCTTTCTTTAACTACTTTTTTTTGGATTAATCATTCTCTCTCTCTCTCTCTCTCTCTCTCTCTCTCTCTCTCTCTCTCTTCCCCTTTACCTTTCTTTATATCTGTGACAAATGTACTCCAAGCTTTCTAAGAAAAATGTACATGTTTTAATTTATTAAAAAAAATCTGATAATCTCTTAATGTCATGTTTTTTTCTTGAAGACATCCTTCCTGGAGTCTTTTATTTTTGGGCCTGTTGCTTTCTAGAGCTATAACTCAGTTGAAGCCCTGGGTCCTCCTTTTTCATCATCCTGGGGATTCACTTTTCCTCTCTTTTGTTTTGATTCCCTAAGTTTTCCTGAGTCCATGTGTTTATTTTCTTGTTGTAACAAAAAGTGGAGGAAGTGAGGTAAATCCTTTGAGACCTTGAATATTGGAAAGTTGTCTTTAGTTTAGCCTTATATTGGATTGATAGCATGGGTTTTGTGTTGGTTATCTATTGGTACCTAACAGTTACCCCAAAACTCAGTGGCTTACATACCAAGCATTTCTCATCTCATAGTTTCTGTGGATCAGGAATCTGGCTGGGTGCTCTGGCTCACAGGCTGCAGTCAGGGTATCAACTAACTGCGGTCATCTCAACACAATCTGCTTCCAAGCTCATGCATGTGGTAATTTGCAGGAATCAGTTCTCATGGGTTGCAGGATTGAGGGCCTCAGTTTCTCATTGGCCATTAGCTGGAGGTCTCTCTCAGTTTCTGGCAACATGGGCATCTCTATAGGCAACTCCCAGAATGGCAGCTGGCTTCCACCAGAGTAAGCAAGTAAGAGGGTAGGAGGCAGCCTGTGTTCTTTTGTAACCTAATCTCAGAAGTGACATTCCAACCTTTATGTTGTATTTGATTTATTCAAAGTCAGTCACTAGGTCCTACCTACCTATATTCAAGGACAGAAGATTCCTTAAGGGCATGAATCCAGGAGGCAGGGATAATGGGAACCATTTTAGAGAGTGCTTACCAAAAGTCAAGTACATAATTTTAGATAGAAAAATCATATGTATACATGTATGTATGTATGTATTTATTTATTTATTTATTTATTTTTAGGTTTCATGATTGCTTTTGTAAAAAGTCTAATGCCATTCTTATTCTATCTTCATTATGTAACCATTTTTTTTCTTTTTCTGAGAACTTCTCTTTGCCTCCAAAACTCTGAACATTTTTGGTGATGTATCTTAATGCTAGTTTATTTTTTTCTATTGTGCTAGACACTCAGGGGCCTCTTTCCATTCAGAAACTCATGTGTCTCTGTTCTGAGAAATTTCATGAATAATCCCCATCCCCAGATATTTATTTTGTATTCTGCTACTTTAGTGAATTCATTTATCAAGTTTTAATAATTTTTCTTAGAGGAGAAACCAAGATGGTGGCATAGGTAAACACCTAAACTGCTGCCTTGCACAAAAATTTCAAAACTACAACTAAAAGACAAAATGGACATCATCCAGAACCACAGGAAGGCTGGCTGAGTAGAAAGTCTACAACTAGAAGGAAAGAAAAAAATACACTGAGACTCAAAGGAGCTGCAGGAGGCAGAGGTACTGAGACATATGCATGGGGAGAGGATTGACATCTGTATGCATGGCTGGCTTTCTCAAGTGGGAGTGAGACAAAAGCTCCCAACTGCTCCAGTTTTGGGGCAGACTCTGGGGACCCAGACTCATATGGGGAGAAAATGGACTGTCTGGCAGTGGGCAAAACTCAAGGGTGGCTTTCTCTCAGAGGTGCTTGCAATGATTATCATGGGACACTGAGACATAGGGGCCACATAGGGCAGTGCTGATGGGAAACCAATGCTGTCTGCTCCACCCTGAAACTTCTCCTTATTCAAGCTGAGCACAGAGGCATTTGCAAGTCCGATCTCATAAAGTTGTCTCCAGCACAGAAGTTCTCCCAGTGTAGACACAGCTGATCCTCACAGCCAATTGGCCTGGAGGTCAATTCCTCCCAGTGATACCAACAACAATCAAAGCTTAACAACAATAAGACTGTGCACACAGTCCATAAAGGGATACACCAAGAGTGTCTTCCTTAGGTAACTGGGGAGGCTGAGCCACTGGACCCTATAGAACACATAGCACATAAAGTCACTCTACCAACTTAGGGATGCAGTAAAAATGTGGAGATAAAGAAACAGATTGAAATGGAAGAAATGAAGAAAAGCAAATGATTGGATATAGAGTTCAAAACCATGGTTATAAGGTTTTTCAAGAATTTTTTAGAAAAGATAGATAAATTTAATGAGAACCTAGAAGATATGCAAAAGGAGCAACTAGAAATTAAACATACACTGACTGAAATAAAAAAATAGTATAACAGCAGACTAAAGGATCACAAGAATCAAGTCAAAAATTTAAAATACAAAGAAGCAAAAAACACTCAACCAAAAAAGCAAAATGGGAAAAGAATCCAAAAATGTGAAGACAGTGTAAGGAGCCTCTGGGACAACTTCAAGTGTACCAACTCAGAATTATGGGGGTTCCAGAAGAAGAGAGAGAGCAAGATACTGAAAACCTATTTAAAGAAATAATGACTGAAAACTTCAGCCACCTAGTGAAAGAAATAGACTTACAAGTCCAGGAAGCACACAGAACTCCAAACAAAAGAAATCTAAAGAGAACCACACCAAGACACATCATTATTAAAATGCCAAGAGCAAAAGACAAAGAGAGAATATTAAAAGCAGCAAGAGAAAAACTGTTAGTTACCTAAAAGGGAGTACACATACAACTGTCACCTGATTTCTCAACAGAAACTATGCAGGCCAGATGGAAGTGGCAAGAAATATTCAAAGTGATGAATAGCAAAAACCTACAACCAAGATTTCTCTACCCAGCAAAGCTATCATTTAGAGTTGAAGATCATATAAAGCGCATCACAGAGAAGAAAAAGCTAAAGGAGTTCATCACCACCAAACTGGTATTATATGAAATGCTGAAATGTATTCTTTAAGAAGAGGAGGAAGAAGAAAAAGATAAAGATTATGAACAACAAATACATCTCCCTATCCACAAGTGAATCTAAAAATCAAGTGAATAAAAAAATCTGATGAACAGAATAAACTGGTGAATATAATAGAATCAAGGGCATAGAAAGGGAGTGGACTGACAATTCTTGGGGGGATAGTGGTGTGGGGGTTGTTGAAAGAGACTGGACAAAATTCGTATACCTATCGATGAGTACAGTATGGGGGTAAGGGTAGAGGGTAGGGTGGGAACTGGGTGGAGGAGAGCTATGGGGGAAAAAAGGAACAATTATAATAATCTGAATAAAGATTTTTAAAAATAAATCTTTATTGTTCAGTTTATTACAGATTTTCCTCTTTTTGTTCCCCCATAGCTCTGCTCCACCTGATTCTCCACTCCCCACCCCATGCCCTTATCTTCCGCCACTGTCTTCATCCATAGGTGTAAGATTTTTGTCCAATCTTTTCCTGCACCCCTTATACCCCCTTGCCCCTGAGAATTGTCAGGCCATTCCCTGTCTATGCCCCTGATTCTATTATATTCACCAATTTATTCTGTTCATCAGATTTTTTATTCACTTGATTTTTAGATTCACTTGTTGATAAGTATGTGTTATCACTTTTTTGTTCATAATTTTTATCTTTATTTTTTTCTTCTTCCTCTTCTTAAAGAATACTCTTCAGCATTTCATATAGTCCTGGTTTGGTGGTGATGAACTCCTTTAGCTTTTTCTTATCTGTGAAGCTCTTTATATGCCCTTCAATTCTGAATGATAACTTTGCTGAGTAGAATAATCTTGGTTGTAGGTTTTTGCTATTCATCACTTTTAATATTTCCAGTCACTCCCTTCTGGCCTGCATAGTTTATTTTTTTTTTAAATTAAATCTTTATTATTCAGATTATTACATTTGTTTCTCTTTTTTTCCCCTCCATAACACCCCTCCACCCAGCTCCCATCCCTCCCTCTGCCCTTAGTTCCCTCCCATTGATCTCATCCATAGGTGTATGATTTTTGTCCAGTCTCTCTCTGTACACCCCTCACCTCTTTCCCCCTGAGAATTATCAGTCCATTCCCTTTCTGTGATCCTGATTCTATTATATTCACCAGTTTATTCTGTTCATCAAATTTTTAATTCACTAATTTTTAGATTCACTTATTGATAGATATGTATTTGTTGTTCATAATTTTTTGTCTTTTACCTTTTTCTTCTTCCTCTTCTAAAAGAGTACCTTTCAGCATTTCATATAATACTGGTTTGGACTTGATGAACTCCTTTAGCTTTTTCTTATCTGTGAAGCTCTTTATCTGCCCTTCAATTCTGAATGTTAGCTTTGCTGGATAGATTATTCTTGGTTGTAGGTTCTTGCTATTCATCACGTTGAATATTTCTTGCCCCTCCTGTCTGGCCTGCATCGTTCCTGTTGAGAAATCAGCTGCCAGACGTATGGGTACTCCCTTGTAGGTAATGAACTGTTTTTCTCTTGCTGCTTTTAATATTCTCTCTTTGTCTTTTGCTCTTGGTATTTTAATTAAGATGTGTCTCGGTGTGGTCCTCTTTGGATTCCTTTTATATGGGGTTCTGTGTACTTCCTGGACTTGTAAGTCTATTTCTTTTAACAGATGTGGGAAGTTTTCAGTCATTATTTCCTTAAATAGGTTTTCAGTATCTTGCTCTCTCTCTTCTTCTGGCATCCCCACAATTCTGATGTTGGTATGCTTGAAGCTGTCCCAGAGTCTCCTTACATTATGTTCACATTTTTGGATTCTTTTCTCTTTTTGCTTTTCCAGTTGTTTTCTGCTTCTTTATATTTCAAATTTTTGACTTGATTCTTGCCTTTGTCTAGTCTGCTGTTAGGACTCTGTATAATATTTTTTATTTCAGTCAGTGTATGTTTAATTTCTAGTTGGTCTTTTATCATCTTTAGTTGGACCTTTTCCATCTCTAGTTGGTCCTTTTTCATCTCCTCTTGGCTCTCGCTAAATTTATCCAACTTTTCTAGCATATTCTTGAAAAACCTTACAAGCGTGGTTTTGAACTCTATATCCAGTCGTTTTTTTTCCCTCCATTTCTTTTGTTTGTGATCCCTACCCTTGTCTCGGCATTTTCACTATGTCGGGGAAACTTCTGTGTTGAATTCAGCCTTGTGAAACCAGACTTGCAAAGCCACAGAAGCCTCTGTTGAGCTTGGGAGGAGTGGAGTCTCAGGGCTTAAGGGACCGCCTTGCCTTCCAGTCGGCCCCGCCCACCACGGCCCCTGAGTCTCACGTGACTGGGTAATCGCTGGAACAGTCCTTGTGCGAGCGCCCGCAGTGCCCCTAACCGCTGCCTTTCCGGCTTCCCTGCACACCAGGACCACATGAGTCTAGGTCTCCAGGGTTTCGCCCAAAACAGGGGCCCAGTGGACTCAGATGTGGCACAGTTGGGAGGGTCTGTCTCCCGCCCACTCACGAAAGCCAGCGGCACAATCAGCAGTCTGTCCTTCACGCAGCGCCAATCGCAACCAGACCTCCGATCTTTTGCATTCCCCTAAATATCCGTGCACCTCTCCCTTTTCACAGTCCAAACTCACCCTGTATGAGTTTCGGCTGGATCTGGGGTTTAGTGTCGTAAGATAAGGGGTTCAATGCCGTTGGGAGTCTCCGTTTCCCTCCCGCCAGAGAAAGCCAGCCAGGAACTCAGGCACCCGCTCTCTCAGCGCTCACGTCTCCGTACCTCAGATTTTTGCAGCTCCTCTGGGTTTCTGTGAGCCCCTCTCTTCCCTTCTAGTTGTAGAACTTCCACTCAGCCAGCTTTCCTGTGGTTCTGGATGATGTCCGTTCTGTCTTTTAGTTGTAGTTTTGAAATTGTTGTGCGAGGCAGCAGTGTAGGTGTTTACCTATGCCGCCATCTTGGATTCTCAACTGGCCTGCATAGTTTCTTTTGAGAAATCAGGTGACAGTTGTATGTGTACTCCCTTTTAGGTAACTAACAGTTTTTCTCTTGCTGCTTTGAAGATTCTCTCTTTGTCTTTTGCTCTTGTTATTTTAATAATGGTGTGTCTTGGTGTGGTCCTCTTTGGATTCCTTTTGTTTGGGGTTCTCTGTGCTTCCTTCACTTGTAAGTCCATATCTATCACCAGATAGGGAAAGTTTTCAGTCATTATTTCTTCCAATAGGTTTTCAGTATCTTGCTCTCTCTCTTTATGGCACCGACATAATTCTGAGTTGGTATGCTTGATGTTTTCCCAGAGGCTTCTTACGCTATCTTCACATTTTTGTTTTTTCTGGTTAGGTGTATTTTGCTTCCTCATATTTCAAATCTTTGGTTTGATTCTTGGGGTCCTATAGTCTGCTGTTGGATTTCTGTATATTATTCTTTATTTTAGACAGTATATGCTTAATTTCTGACTGGTTCTTTTCCATTTTTTGGCATTCTCATAAGTTCCTTGAAGGTCTCACTAAGTTTCTCACAGGTCTTACTAAGTTTCTTGGAGGTTTGTAAAAGATTATTGAGTAATCTTAAAACTGTGGTTTTGAACTCTATATATAACCAGTAGTTTGCTTTCCTCCATTTCTTTAATTCATGACCTGTTTTTTTGTCTCCTCATTGTGGTTGCTTTCCTGTTTGATTGAGTGGCTTTGTGTCCTTTATGGCCCTGTAGCTCCACCTCCTCAATCATCTGAGGTGGATACTCTTAGTGCACCCCTTTGTGGGCTAGGTATACAGTCTTGTTGTAATTAAGCATTGAATGCTATTGGTACACTGAGAGGAATTGACCTCTAGGCCAATTGACTGTGAGGATTAGCTGTGTCTATAATGCAAGAACTGCTGTGCTGGAGACACCCCTATGGGGCAGGACTTGCTTCAGTGGGGCTTTGGTGCTCACTGAGTTTGCCTCTTGAGTGTATCACTTATGTATGTGAAGAGTTGAAATCTGGAGTCATCTCACACTGACCTCTAGGTACACTGGTTCTGGATCTCCAAGGAAGTGCAAATCAGCTACTGTCTGAGGCCACCCAGTAGGAACTACAAGGAGATCTGCAGATTTCTCCTCTTTGCTTGGAGTTTGGAAGTTTTGGAGTTGTCTGACCCAGTTGTAATTTGTTAGGTTAGGCTATGAGAGGGAAGGCCATTCCTATGCAAAAGCCACTGTGCACAGTGGGTTTGTAAATTGTGTGGGTGGGGTCTCAGGGAATCACTAGGGCATGGCAAACAGTGATGGCTGCCAGTCAACCCACTCTGCATCTCTGTGTTTCTGCATTCTGTTCCATGTTCTGGGTCCCATGCCCCAGCGCAGTAAACAATGATTCTTGTGCACACCTCTGTGAGAAAGCCACTCTCACTTTCCATCCTGATGACAGACAGTTCAGTTTCTCCCTGTATGAGTCTGGTCCCCAGAATCTCACTGGAAACTGGAGTTCAGAGCAGTCAAGAACTTGTAACTCTCTCCCAATTAAAAAAACAGCGCACGCCAGCCCGATTCACATGTGCATCTCTGTACCTCTGCTTTTCTGAGCCTCAGTACGTCCTACCAGGCCTCAATGCACTTTTTTCTTTCCTTCTAGTTGGGGAGCTTACACTTTGCCAGCTTTCCCATGGTTCTGGGGGATAGTCGTTTTGTCTTTTAGTTGTAGTTTTGGTGTGGTTGTGAGAGGCAGCACATACAGGTGTATTACCTTATGCCACCATCTTGGCTCTCTGAACAGTAAAGATTTGTTAAATTAAAATAAAAAAATAACTTATTTAAATGAGTTTCTCTATAGCATGAATAATTTCTTTGATAACTTTTATCCCTCCTCTGAACTAATAAATTGATTGTTATCTTTAGTTTACTATATTTTTAAAGATATGTTTTTATTGATTATAGAAAGAGGAAGGGAGATGGAGAGATAAAAACATTTATATATATATATATATATAAAAGCCTAATATGCAAAGTGTCCCCTCAGAAGTTTAACCCACTAGGAGTTTGATTGCTTGCTATGACATGCACTGACCACTAGGGGGTGGTCTGGAATGAAAGAGGGCCACGACCCACAGCCAGCAGCCAGCAGCCATTAGGGATCTTTAGTCAATGATAAGAGATAATCATCAAGTGGTTGCCTCCTGCACACCCCCTACTAAGCTCTCAGCCCCAACATGTGCCCTGACTGGGAACCAAACCGTGATCTTCCATAGGTTGACACTCAGCCACTAAGCCATGCAGTCTACTATTTAAAAAAAGTTTTTTTGGCTGAAACCGGTTTGGCTCAGTGGATAGAGCTTTGGCCTGAGGGCTGAAAGGTCCCAGATTCAATTCTGGTCAAGGGCATGTACCTTGTTTTCAGGCACATGCCCAGTAGGGGGCGTGCCGGAGGCAGCTGATCTATGTTTCTAACTATCCCTCTCCCTACTCTGTAAAAAATCAATAAAATATATTAAAAAAAAATAAAAAAAACCTTTTTGTTTTCTGGAGATTTCTACATCTTTATTTTCCAAATACTTTATTGATTTTAAAATGTTATGCCATGTTAATTTTAACTTCCTAGGTATCTTTCATTTTTTTTCCCAAATGTTTCTTCCTGTATAGTCTAATTCTTATATCATGGATACTATGATATCTTCTGTTATTTATAAGGATTTTAAATATAATTAGTAAAAATCATTTTTTTCCTGGTGCTCTACCCCTATGTCTATATTTCCTCCCATGTTCTTTTAGTGTACTTGTTTATTTTCATAATTAAAGTTTCTCTCAAATGCCTGGAGATTCTTGACTATATTAAGATTGATGCTCGGGAATCCACTTAATGCTCTCGATGTCGTCTTAGTCCCAGTGTCATTTCACCTCATCCAGGACACCACTTAGTCTCGCAACTGGTCTTTTTTTTTTTAATTAAATGTTTATTATTCAGATTATTACATTTGTTTCTCTCTTTTTTCCCCTCCATAGCTCCCTTCCACCCAGCTCCCACTCTTCCTTCTATCCTTATTTCCCTCCCGCTGACCTCATCCATAGGTGTATAATTTTTGTCCAGTCTCTCCCTGTACACTCCTCATCCCCTTCCCCTTGAGAATTATCAATCCACTCCCTTTCTGTGCTCCTGATTCTATTATATTCACCAATTTATTCTGTTGATCAACTTTTTAATTCACTTAATTTTTAGATTCACTTGTTGATAGATACGTATTTATTATTCATAATTGTTTATCTTTAACCTTTTTCTTCTTCCTCTTCTAAAAGAGTATCTTTCAGCATTTCATATAATACTGGTTTGGAGTTGATGAACTCCTTTAGCTTTTTCTTCTCTGTGAAGCTCTTTATCTGCCCTTCAATTCTGAATGATAGTTTTGCTGGATAGAGTATTCTTGGTTGTAGGTTCTTGCTATTCATCACGTTCAATAATTCTTGCCACTCCTGTCTGGCCTGCATCATTTCTATTGAGAAATCAGCTGCCAGATGTATGGGTGCTCCCTTGTAGGTAATGAACTGTTTTTCTCTTGCTCCTTTTAATATTCTCTCTTTGTCTTTTGATCTTGGTATTTTAATTATGATGTGTCTTGGTGTAGTCCCCTTTGGATTCCTTTTATATGGGGTTCAGTGTGCTTCCTGGACTAGTAAGTCTATTGCTTTTACCAGATGTGGAAAGTTTTCAGTCATTATTTCTTCAAATAGGTTTTCAGTACTTTGTTCTCTCTCTTCTTCAGCACCCCCACAATTCTGATGTTGGTACGCTTGAAGTTGGCCCAGAGGCTCCTTACATTATCTACACATTTTTGGATTCTTTTCTCTTCTTGCTTTTCCAGTTGAGTGTTTTTCTGCTTCTTTTTTTTATTTTATTCATTTTTTATACATATCTCCCCATTGCCCGCCCTCCCTCCCAAGCATAACCCAACCCCCCAGTGTCTGTGTTCATTGGTTATGCTTATATACATGCATACAAGTCCTTTGATTGGTCTCTTATCTACCTCACCTAACTTTAATCTTCCTGCTGTAATTTCACAGTCTGTTTGAAGCTTTACTGCCTCTGTATCTATCCTTTTGTTCATCAGTTTATAATGTTCTTTATTAACCACAAATGAGTGAGATCATGTGATGCTTCTCCTTCATTGACTGGCTTATTTCACTAAGCATAAGGCTCTCCCGTTCCAACCAGGTTGCTGCAAATGGTAAGAATTCCTTCTTTTTAATGGCAGCATAGAATTCC
>JAAGEH010000006.1:27840147-27854128 GCA_011751065.1 Lasiurus cinereus | reverse complement strand
TTTTTTTTATTGGATCGTTTATCTTCCTTTTATAAAGTTGTATAAGTTGGCTGTAGATGTTGGAGATTAAACCTTTATCAGTAATGTCATTTGCAAATATGTTCTCCCATACAGTGATCTTTCTTGTTGTTTTGTTGATGTTTTCTTTTGCTGTGCAAAAGCATTTTATTTTGATGTAGTCGCAATTGTTTATTTTTTCTTTAGCTTCAATTGCCTTTGTAGCAGTATCAGTGAAGAAGTTCTTTCGGCATACATCTGAGATTGTGCAGCCTGTGGATTCCTCTAGTATTTTTATGGTTTCCCTTCTAATGTTGAAGTTCTGTATCTATTTTGAGTTTATTTTTGTATTTGGTGTAAGTTGGTGGTCCAGTTTCAATTTTTTGCATGTATCTGTCCAATTTTCCCAACACCATTTATTGAAGAGGCTATCTTGGCTCCATTGAATGTTCATGCCTCCTTTGTCAAATAGTAGTTGAGCATAGTGATTTGGGTGGATATCTGGGTTCTCTATTCTATTCCATTGGTCTATATGTCTGTTCTTGTGACAGTACCAGGCTGTTTTGAGAACAGTTGCTTTGTAGTATAGCTTGAAATCTGGTATTGAGATCCCACCTACTTTATTCTTCTTTCTCAGAATTGCTGTAGTTATTCGTGGTCTTTTTTTTTGTTCCAGATGAATCTATGAAGAATTCTTTGTAGGTCTGTGAAATATGTTGTTGGTATTTTAATGGGTATTGCGTTGAATCTGTAGGTTGCTTTGGGTAGTATGGACATTTTAATGATATTGACTGTCCCAATCTATGAGCATGGTATGCTCTTGCATCTGTTAACATCTTCCTCTATCTCTTTTTTCAGTGTCCTGTAGTTTTCTACATATAGTTCTTTTACCTCTTTAGTTAGGTTTATTCCTAGGTATCTTAATTTTTTTTTGGTGCGATGGCAAATGGGATTGCTTTTTTAGTCTCTGTTTCTGTAATTTCACTATTAGTGTATAGAAATGCCACAGACTTCTTAGCATTAATTTTGTATCCTGCTACATTGCCAAATTCATTAGTTAAGTTGATTAGTTTTGGAATGGAGTTCTTTGGGTTTTTTATGTACAATATCATGTCATCGGCAAATAAGGACACCTTTACTTCTTCTTTTCCCATTTGGATGCCTTTTATTTCTTCCTCTTGTCTAATTGCAATGGCTAATACTTCCAGTCCTATGTCGAACAGGAGAGGTGAGAGTGGGCATCCCTGTCTTGTTCCTGTTCTTAGGGGAAATGGTTTTAGTTTTTGCCCATTGAGTATGATGTTAGCTGTGGGTTTATCATATATGGCTTTTATGATGTTGAGGTATGATCCTTCTATTCCCAATTTGCTGAGAGTTTTTATCAAGAAAGGGTGTTGGATTTTGTCTAATCCTTTTTCTGCATCAATTGATATGACTATGTGATTTTTATCTCTCAATTTGTTTATGCAATGTATCACGTTTATTGATTTGCGGATATTGTATCCCTGCATTCCTGGAATGAATCCTACTTGGTCTTGGTGTATGATCTTTCTGATGTACCGCTGGATCCGGTTTGCTAGAATTTTGTTGAGGATTTTGGTATCTATGTTCCTGAGAGATATTGGCCTATAATTCTCTTTCATTGTGTTGTCTTTATCTGGTTTTGGTATCAGGGTGATGCTGGCTTCATAGAAGGTGTTTGGAAGTGTTCCTTCTTCTTGAATGTTTTTGAATAGTCTAAGGAGGATAGGTTTTAATTCTTCCTTGAAGGTTTGGTAAAACTCTCCTGTGTAGCTATCTGGTCCTGGGCTTTTATTTGCTGGAAGCTTTTTGATGACTGCTTCAATTTCTTCCATAGTTATTGGACTATTGAGATATTTAGATTCCTCCTCATTGAGTTTTGGAAGGTTATATTTTTTCTAGGAAAATGTCCATTTCTTGCAGGTTGTCCAATTTGTTGGAATAGAGTTGTTCATAGTATTTTTTAACAATCCTTTGTATTTCGGTGGGGTCTGTTGTTATTTCTCCTCTTTCATTTCTGATGTTGTTTATTTGGGTCTTCTCTCTTTGCTTCTTGGTGAGCCTGGCTAGAGGTCCATCAATCTTGTTTATCCTTTCAAAGAACCAGCTCTTGGTTTTGTTGATCTTTTGAATTGTTTCTTTGGTCTCCTGGTTGTTTATCTCCGCTCTGATCTTCACTATTTCCTTCCTTCTGCTTACACTGTGCTTTTCTTGTTGCTCTTGTTCTAGCTCTTTGAGTTGTTGAGTTAGGTAATTTATTACCATTGTTTCCTGTTTTTTGCAGTAGGCTTGTAGGGCTATGAGTTTCCCTCTCAGGACTGCTTTCACTGTGTCCCGTAAGTTTTGTCATTGTCATTTGTTGCCATGATGTTTTTTATTTCTTCCTTGATGTCTCTGGTTACCCAGTTGTTGTTTAATAGCATGCTGTTTAGTCTCCATGTATTTGATTTCTTTCTATTGTTTTTATTATAGTTGATTTCCATTTTTATGCCACTGTGGTCTGAGAAGATGCTTGATATGATTTCTATCTTCTTGAATTTGAAGAGACTTTTCTTATGACCCAACATATGATCTATCTTTGAAAATGCCCCATGTGAATTAGTCCTTTTTTTATCTGTGAAGCTTCTGATTTCACCTTCATTTTTGATGGAGAGTCTTGCATGGTACAGTATTCTTGGATTCAGACCCTTTATTTGCATGATTTTGTATATTTCATTCCATTCCCTTCTGGCCTGATGAGTTTCTGTTGAGAAGTCTGTAGCTAGTCTTATGGGGGTTCCTTTGTAGGTAACTTTCTGTTTCTCTCTAGCCGCTTTTAAGATTCTTACTTTGTCATCGGTGTTTGCCAATTTAATTATAATGTGCCTTGGTGTTGGTTTGTTGGGGTTCATTTTGCTTGGGACTCCATGAGCTTCTTGGATTTGTGTGGGTTTTTTCTTTCTTATATTGGGAAAATTTTTTGTCATTATTTGTTCAAACAGGTTCTCTATTCCTTGTTCAGTTTCCACTCTTTCTGGAACCCCAATTATGTGGATGTTGTTTTGTTTCATGTTCTCCCAAAGTTTCCTTAGGCTCTCCTCCTGCGTAGAGAACAAACAACTTTTTGGGTGGTGAAGACAAGAGGAGAGTGGTTTGTATGGACTTGTATTAGGTGATTTTAAATTAGATATACAAGTGGGATGAAATTTTAACCAGGTAAAGAGAGAGAATAGGGGGAACCTAAAGTTGGAAAAGGGAAAGAGAAACAAGACAACAAAATGGGGAAAGTTAGGAGGAAAGTGTTGGCATAAAGGTAGAGTTGAGTTGGAGTAAAATTATGCTAAAGGAAAGATGAAAATAGAATGTCCAAAAGTGTAAAATGCTAGTAGTAATTAATAGTACTAGTTGAAAACAAAAATGTAATAATCAAAAAGGTAAAATCAATTGAGGCAGAAAGAAAAAAATGGTCTTTTAATTAAAATATGTAAAAATGAAAAATAAAAAAAAAGGAAAAAAGAAAAAAGAAAAAGAAAGAAAAAAAATAGCGTGGTCATTCACTTCTACTATTGTTCTGCTTGGCACTCCTGTTTCCCAGTAGGGAATGTATTGTGGTTCCCTGTGTTGCACTGTTGACATTTTAATCTCTTTATTCTTTTGTGGTTATGCGAGAGTCAATTTGTGCGTCATCCACTGGGTGGCAGTGTTTCGGAATTGATCTCTGAGACAAAGCAGAGGACCTCTCTGGGCTGTGCTCAGATCCTGCTACTTTGTGGTTCTCAAAGTCGGTTTGGGGGGATTTTGCAGCCGGGACACTGTAATAACTCCCAGGCTGTCCCTCTGCCTCAGATAAAAAACGAGTCGTTTTCCAGAGCTCCCCTCTGTCAACAGCTCTGAGAGTTTGCCTCCACACTTAGGGATCACACCCTGCCCACCTCTGCGGACCTCTCCAGAGGCAGCTTTCCCGCAGCGCGGCTCCCACAGTGTGCCTGTCTCTGTTCTGAGGGGCACGAGACCTCACCTTATCCCAGGCGAAATCTGACCTTTCCGTGTGCCGTGTGGATCTCTGAATCCGCCGCATGTCTTTGTCGATTGGAGAGGAGTGTTCTGGGTCTCCTGCTGTTCAGTGGGTGTTTCAGCCAGTTGCAGCTTTCAGACCGCCGCAGACATCCACCTCCCTCTGCAAGATGGCGTGGTTTCCTTGTTCGCGCCGGCGGCTCCGGCTGACAAAAACCCAGCGGCAGTGGGGCTTCCTGGCCAGGAGAGCCCCGTCCAGCAGTTCCCTGCCTTCTCCTGGAGGACAACTGACTCCTAACTAGCCAACAAACACTCCCCACGCGACTCTCAGCTGCTCTCTCTCCCTCTGCCCAGCGACAAAGTTCCAGACGTGTCCATCTATTCCACCGCCATTTTCCAACCCTGCTTCTTTATATTTCAAATTTTTGATTTGATTCTTGCCTTCCTTTAGTTTGCTGTTAGGTCTCTGTATAATATTTTTTATTTCAGTCAATGTATGTTTAATTTCTAGTTGGTCCTTTTCCATCTCTACTTGGTTCTTTTTCATCTCCTCTTGGCTCTCGCTAATTTTATCGAACTTTTCTAAGATATTCTTGAAAAACCTTATAATTGTGCTTTTGAACTCTATATCCAGTTGTTTGTTTTCCTCCATTTCTTTTGTTTGTGCTCCCTTTCCTTGTCTCGGCATTTTCACTATGCCGGGAGAACTTCTGTGTTGTATTCAGCCTTATGATACCAGACTTGCAAAACCGCAAAGGCCTCTCTGTTGAGCTTGGGATGGGTGGAGTCTCAGGGCTTAAGGGACCACCTCGCCTTCCAGTCGGCCCTGCCCTCCACGGCCCCTGAGTCTCACGTGACTGCGTAATCGATGGATCTGTCTCTGTGTGTGCTCCAGAGCACGTGTGCGCACTCTCTCACAGTGCCTCTAGACTGCTGCTCCTCTGGCTCCCCTGCGCTCCAGAACCACACGAGTCCGGGTCCCCAGAGTTTCACCAGAAACCGGGTTTTAGTGGAGTTAGAAGTGACACAGTTAGGAGGGTCTGTCTCCCGCCTACTTGTGAAAGCCAGCGGCACAATCAGCAGTCGGTCCTCTGCGCACAGTGTCGTGCACACCAGCAGACTTCTGATCTCCTGCGACTCCCCTAAATTTCCGTGCACTTCTCCCTTTTCACAGTCCAAACTGCCCTAGTATGAGTTTCAGCTGGATCTGGGGTTCAGTGTCGCAGGATAAGGAGTTGAGAATCTCGTCTCCCTCCCGCCAGAGGAAGCCAGCCAGGTACTCCGGCACCCACTCTTTCCATGTGCGTGTCTCCGTACCTCAGCATTTTGCAGCTCCTCTGGTCTCTGTGAGTCCCTCTCTTTCCTTCTAGTTGTAGAATTTCCACTCAGCCAGCTTTCCTGTGGTTCTGGATGATGTTCGTTCTGTCTTTTAGTTATAGTTTTGAAATTGTTGTGCGAGGCAGCAGTGTAGGTGTTTACCCATGCCGCCATCTTGGATTCTTTTTGCAACCGCTCTTCTTGATGACTGTCCCACTCCTACCCACCTCCCTCTTCACCCTTCTACTCCAGTTCATTCTCCACACAAATAGTGATTAAAAACAAACAAACAAACTAACCCCAGAACATACTTCCAGAGATGAAAGGGGGAGAGGGAAAGAGAGAGAGAGAGAGATATAGACCATTTGGTTGCCTTTTGCATATGCCCAACTGGAGATTGAACCTGAAACCCAGGAATGTGCTCTGACAGGTAATTGAGCTGTTAACCCATTGGTGCACAGGATGATGCTCAACAAACTGAACCACTCTGGCTGGTCAAGGAGTGATTTTTATAAAATGCAAATCTGATAATGTGGGTCCCCTTTTTGACATCTCTCAAGGGATCCTTATCATGTTGAAAGGAGAAGGTCATTCCTGGCTGACCCACAGCCTTCAAGTTCTGATGCTGCCCACCTCTACAGCTCCTGCCCTGTACTGGATCTCACTCATAGTCCCTCTTCTTCAACTTAAGCAGGAATCGAGGGAAGCCCTCTTGCAAACACAAGAAGAGCCAGCTATAAGATGAAGCTGACTCCATGAAAACAAAACAGATATTAAAAGAAATTAAGTCCTGAATGAAATCTTTGGACTTGTAGTTCAAACTGCCTGAAGCTCACTGCAATGATTGACATTTCTATATATTAAACCTATCAATCCCTTTGATTGTTTATATTGTATATAATCTTGTTACTTGCAACTGAAACCATCACTGCTACATTATCTTCTCAGTCCAGATCCACAAGCAAACACAGGACCCTGCACAATCACTGGTTACTACTGCCATTTCCCAGAGTGGACTCTGAGCATGGCTCTTGTTATGCAGAACTTCCCAGTGGGCATTGCCACCAATGTCTTGGAACCCTCCAGATGCAAAGCCATCAGAGCACCCTGGACAAAGTGAGATAGAATACTTCTTTCCCCTCATATTACAAACTGAGAGAAAACTCTCAAAACTTATTGTTCTGGCCACAATATTGTTCAGTTTTAGTGAAATGGATATATTTTGATTTTACTGGCATTGCAGTTCTCTCTCTTCCAAGGACAAGATATGAATTCATGGGACATAGCCAAGGACATTTAAGTAACAGATACCACCCCTATATTAAACTCCATCAGCCTCTCCAAAGCCAACCAGGATCATTCTAATTTTAGAATATTCTTTCCCAGAAGGCCCTTCAGTCCCTCTCAAATAGACTCTCATTTATTAGATAAATATTGGTGTATCGATTAGCTTGTGCTAGCTTAGTCTTCAGCAATCCCAAAATCTCAGTGGTTTGCAATAAGAGTTTTTACAGTTTTAATATTATATTAATTATGTAAACACTAGATTTCTGGTGCACTGTTGGGGGGTGTGGCCTGTGGTGATCAGCCAGCTGTGGGAGTGCCACTCATCTTGGTCAGCCGAATGGCACTCTTACTGTGGGAGCACACTGACCATCAAAGGGCAACTCCCGCGTTGAGCGCCTGCCCCCTGGTGGTCAGTGCTTGTCATAGCAACTGGTTGACCATCATCCATCATTCTGCTGTTTGGTCCCTGGAGATATATATATATATATATATATATATATATGTGTGTGTGTGTGTGTGTGTGTGTGTGTGTGTGTGTGTAATGGATCTATATGTAAACTTATTCAAGATTCATCATCAGACCTTCAATATAATGGTTTTCCCATTCTTTTATTTAAATTAATCTCTTGATTAACTGAATTTCATTACCAGGTGGTTTTTCAAGAAGTACTTAGGTGTGAAACAGTCCCTACATATTTTCATGTTTGTGAATGACTATTGCCTTGAGTGACAATCTGGCTGCATGAAAACTTGTTAGCTCATACTGCTCTCTAAACACTGTAGACAATACTCCACTACCTTATGCTACTGAATGACACTGGGGGTATGCCTCAGGCCAGTTGATCTGTATAACATCTAAATACATTAAAGTCTGTAGAAGCCAGTCATGAGATCCTAACTGTTTTCCTTCAGGACTTGCTCTGGAACAGCACAAGAATAAAAGAAGTCCAAATTTCAGCCACTCTGCTATGGATTGCTGCCCTTCCTGTAAATATTTTTCAAAATGTTTGCCAGATCATTATGGTGGCTAATCAAATACCACCTTTCTTATAATGTAATGATTTTTTATGTAGATGTTATATTTTTCTACATTAAAATTGCTTTATTTGTGTTGATTTTAGGAGTAATGCATGCTTCTTGGAAACATGAAAGCAATATATAAATTGAAGTTTCCTAGGGTCACACCTATCTCTTTGGAGATATCACTATTAGCATTTTAATGATGGCCTGCTCCATGTCTTGGGTATGTATTGTTTATTGTTGTTTTTAGGCTGAGGAGCACAATGTCAAAGATAATACATTTTGATGATTTGAATGGAAAGATTAGAGGAGCAAGATAAATACACCAAGAGGTAGGAAGTTGAGAGGTAAAAGTGGGCAGGTGTGTTGGTATCAGAGAAGTCTGGCAACAGGTGTCAGGAAATAAAAGAGGGAGTTTGGGAACACTGAGGCTCACAGCAGGGTCCCAAAACTATTATTATATCTCACCCAGACCAAACATCCCTATTGTGATTCATTATTCAACAGTTAGCAATGATTTCAACATATGTGTTTTGACACCTGAAACCACATGGGACTTCCCAATTGTCTCCCAGTCATAGTAATCATTTTAGTTATACATTTTGGGGTAAATTTAATGTGGAATTACTCACACAAAAAGCTTAGCATTTGTTGCTCATAAACATTTTAAAAAGCATGTTATATGTTTGTTTATTCTTTCAACAAGTATTTCTCGAGTACTTACTCTATTCTAGCCACAAACAACCTCTGTGCATCCATGGAGCTTAAAATCTAATGAGGAAACAGACATGAAGTATATAATCACCCAAATAAAAATACAATTACAAACCTAAAGGAATCATATAGGATTTTGAGAAAGCAGAAATGGATTTTACTTGGGTTGGAAGTTCAGAGAAGTTTTTTTTCTTTTAAATTTGAAACTGAAATATTAGAATTCATTACCTTTGAGGTGAATACATTTAGGAGCATTCCAGGCTGAAGAAACAGCAGTGCAAAAGTCTCAAGGAGATAGACTATTGTATTTAAGGATCTGAATGAAAAACAGGTGGCTGGTCCACAGTATGTGAGGATGGTGTGGGAGGCTGGGACAGTAGATGAGGCCAGATCCTACAAGGAATAGACCTGACCAGCATGGCTCCCAGGTCACTAGCATGACCCACTGGGTGAATGACCCTGTAATTTATAGAGAAGAGAAATATTAGTTGGGAAGAGATCAATAATTCAGTTTTGGGCAGGGTTAGTTTGATATCTAGGTGGAGATGTCAAATGGGCAGTGGACATATGAATCTGGAATCATGGAGAGGTCTGGAAGTGGGGTGTGTGAATGCTCAGTATATAGAAGATCTTTAAAAACATGGGGAGGGATGAGATCACTTATGTTGAGAACGTAGATTTCCAAGAGAATAAGGTCAAGGAAAGAGTCTAAATTTGAACCCTTAAAGTTCAGTTAGAGGAGGAGGATCCAGCAGATAAGATCGAGAAATTATAGATAGCCAGAAAAATAGGAGGTAGGCCAGAAGTAGGAGGGTGAACAGGTTTTCAGGCAAGCCTGACGCTTCATTGACATCTGGCCTGACCACTGACCTCCTAT
The DNA here is from genome assembly GCA_011751065.1 of Lasiurus cinereus. Lineage (NCBI taxonomy): Eukaryota > Metazoa > Chordata > Mammalia > Chiroptera > Vespertilionidae > Lasiurus > Lasiurus cinereus. The sequence continues at coordinate 27,844,902 of JAAGEH010000006.1, read as the reverse complement.
GTCACCATTCCCCGACTCTGACTATACTGCTGGTATCTTCAAGCTTTGCTTTCTGGTTCACTCCAGCTAGCAAAAGGAGTAACAGCCAAATACCAACCCTTGTTATCATCACTGGTTTGTTACCTCTTAAGAACTTGGAAATAAGGGAATTCAGATTTTCTTCTGAGAGTTAAAGTCTAAAACCAGAGCAGAGATTTGCATAGGTATTGGAGAGAAATGGGGTTGCTCCCAGTAGGCATGACTGGGCAACTGGAATGCATTAATGACTAAAGGAGGATCAATCAGTTATAAAGAGTAGAAAAAGGAGGCTAACAAAGAAAAATGTTGAGAGTGCTCACCTGAGAACTGTCCTGCAGTGAGGGAGCTTTAGATGTTCAATGTTTCAATCTTAACAGCAAAAGCAAAGTCATTGGTAAAGTGGGGGTAGATGCCAATAACACTAGCCCAGAGATTCTCAAAGTTTGGTTGTATCAGAATCACCTGGGGAACTTGTGAAGCTTACAAGGGCCAGTCCTCTTCTACTTCAACCAGCCAGGTTTTGCTAGCTCTCCAGGTGATTCTGTTGCAAGATAAATACACCAAAGAGTGAGAACTACTGCTCTAGCCAACTGGTTGAAAGCATTCTGGTTCTGTTTGTAAGAACCCCATCCCCCTCATGAAGTGGACCCAGCAGGCCCTAAATACAGTTGACCCCTCAAACCCCCTTGCTCTGATTCCACTCTCACCAAACAACCTTTGGATTGTGAATCGGCTTCCTGCAAATATCTGCTGACAGGTGAGGGATAAAATTATTCTATGGATTTATGGCTTTCCATTCCCGTGACAATGGTTTCTCATTGTTAACTGAGAAGATATTAATTGAGCTTGGTTAGTGAGTCTCTCTCTGGGACAGTGGTCCTCAACCTTGGTCACCCAGTATCCATTGGCTCTGTACTAACTTCTGGTTACTACAAGAGGGCTGCTAGTTTTAATGCTTTCTATGCAGAGGACCTCAACTGGAGGAGAGAATTTCTAGGCAGCCTTGCAGAGCACTGGGAAATGTGAAAAGCTTTGTCAAAGGAGGCTTTCTGGGAACATTCTTTTATGAGGCAATAAAATACTCAACTGGAAGAAGGAGATGCCAAAGAAAGGTGTGAGGAGGGAGAGAACACTAAATAAAGGGATATCACTTTAGAACCCAGCCAATTTTCAGCATTACTAAGATCCCGTTAGGTCAGGAAGGGAGCAATCAGTTGAAGTATAATGAAAAATATCAGAATATAATTTCTGTGGATAGAATTCACTTTGAGGACTGGTCTTATTACTTCTGACCCTAAACAAATCTGTATAAATAAGGCAGTCTAAGAAGACAGCATTAGTGGGATAAAAGTGGGTACACACCCAATGTTCTCTGAGTGCTGGAGCCTGATCACCTTTCTCTCCAGTTTATCTTCCAAGATTTCTTTACTTAAGTGCTTTAGTTGGTTATGACTCTAGGATGAGAACAATGGCATTTAAATTCCTCAGAATTTGCAAGCCTTTCCACACAGTATAGGATCTCAGGCTCTGGACTATGGCCTTTTTCCTTTTTGGTGAGAAATCTAAACCATAGGCAAGTCAATGAAGAGTTTGTCCTTTGTGTTTCCCAGTAGAGGGCATCCTTACCAAATGGATTTCTCTTTACCCTCAGAATTATTTGCAGTTAAGTGATGTGTGTTAGGGAACAGAGTTTGCTTCTAAAGGCTTTCAGTTCAGCTTGTTTTTGGCAAGTCATTTATACATAAGGTGTTAAAGTGTTAAGAAGATTTGTTCCAATATTTTTCTTAGTTGGGTAAGTGATAAGTTGTACTATTAATGATGGTGGTAGCAGATCATAAAATAGTTTAGCTAAAGTTCTGCTGATTTTATTTACTCATAAATTCGACAAATATTAAGTGCTTTCTGTGTGTAAGGCATGGAGGTGGGGGTGGGTCTCCAAGGGTGAGCCTGAGTCCTACCTTCCTGGAAGAGAATGTATGATATAGAGAGGAGATGATACATACATTAGGGAGTTAAACACACACACACACACACACACACACACACACACACACACACATATATATATATTTATTTATTAGAAACATTGATTTCTCTAATATTAATTATTGGTGGCTTTAGAAATCTTTCCATTTCCTGTAGATGGCAGCCAGGATATTCAAGTTGTTTTCAAATCTTTTAGCTTGTGTCAAAATTGATTTGTTCAGGTCTCTGTTCTTCCTACTTTTGAAATCCAGCTATATTTAAAAAGGAAATTAATCTGTACATTGCAATTCCACCCCCAAAATTTAAAATATATTATCTGGAAAGACTTGTTCATTGTCTTGGTTTCCTCTAAAGTCTTTCCATTTCTAGTGAAAGGGAGGAATTGTTGTAACTCGGCTCTCCTCAGCCCAGAGAAAATCTGGAGTGAAATTCGGAAGTGGCAGAGTTGTTTAACCTTTTTCTATCAGAGTGTTGACAATGGAAGGTTTGTTGAAAGTGTGTGGGTTGAATGATATGCTGTAGGCTTGAACTCTCCACATGCTCTGGGTTAGTGGTCGGCAAACTCATTAGTCAACAGAACCAAATATCAACAGTACAACGATTGAAATTTCTTTTGAGAACTAAAATTTTTAAACTTAAACTATATAGGTAGGTACATTGTTATTAACTTAATTAGGATACTCCTAAACTGGCCTTTGCTAAAAATGTCCTCAATCTGATTGAGGTATCTTCGCTGAGGTGGACCCCTTCCAACTCTTCTTGTATACTTGTTTCGTCTATCTCCTTTCATTCATCCTCTCTATATGCTCAAACCATCTCAACATACCTTTCTCAATTCTCGACACATATTCTTTCACTATACAATGTTCCCTAAAATTAACTTAATAAACGTTACTTAAAGTTTTAAGTCTTTTTTAAAAAATATATTTTATTCATTTTTTTACAGAGAGGAAGAGAGAGGGATAGAGAGTTAGAAACATCGATGAGAGAGAGACATCGATCAGCTGCCTCCTGCACGCCTCCCACTGGGGATGTGCCCAACCAACGTACATGCCCCTGACCGAAATCGAACCTGGGACCTTTCAGTCTGCAGGCTGACATTCTATCCACTGAGCCAAACCAGTCTTGGCTAAAGTTTTAAGTCTTAGTTAAACTATAGGTACATTGAATAAAACTTGATGTCATATTTAATAACAATATTATTTATTGATAAAATTCCTTACAATTTATCTTACAATATCCATAAAATTAAATAATGACAATGGCCAAAACCTGTTTGGCTCAGTGGATAGAGCATCGGCCTGTGGACTAAAAGGTCCCAGGTTTGATTCCAGTCAAGGGCATGTACCTTGGTTGCGGACACATCCCCAGTGGGGCGTGTGTAGGAGGCAGCTGATGGATGTTTCTCTCTTATCAATGTTTCTGACTCTCTGTCCCTCTCCCTTCCTCTCTGTAAAAAATAAATAAAGTATATTTTAATAAAAGAACATTATAAAAAAAATAAATAAATCATGACATGACTGAGAAACACTAATGTGAATAACGCCTTCCATCTCCTTGGAAAGTTTGGGTAAGTTAGGTTTGTATGTTGTTGTTCTTAATTTTAGGCATGATTCCAGGTTCTCATCAATAAGACCACTGCTAAGGGAATCAAGATGGCGGCATAGGTAAATACCTATACTGCTGCCTCGCACAACAATTTCAAAACTACAACTAAAAGACAGACGGACATCATCCAGAACCACAGGAAAGCTGGCTGAGTGGAAATTCTACAACTAGAAGTAAAGAGAGGGGCTCACAGAGACCCAGAGGAGCTGCAAAAAGCTGAGGTACGGAGACGTGCACTTGGAGAGAGCAGGTGCCAGAGTACCTGGCTGGCTTTCTCTGGCAGGAGACTCCCAACGGCATTGAACCCCTCATCCTAAGACACTAAACCCCAGGTCCAGCTGAAACCCATACGGCGGGAGTTTGGACTGTGAAAAGGGAGAAGTGAATGGAAATTTGGGGGAGTCACAGGAGAGCAGAAGTTGGGTGGCACGCACAGCACTGCGTGCAGAAGACTGACTACTGATTGTGCCGCTGGCTTTCACAAGAGGGCGGGAGACATAACATCTCAACTGCGTCACTCTAACTCCACTAAACCCCAGATTTGGGTGAAGTCCTGGGGACCCAGATTCATATGGTCCCGGAGCGCAGGGTACCTGGAAAGGCAGCAGTCTAGAGGCACTTTGAGAGAGCGCATGCACAGGGACCGCTCCAGCCATCACCCAGTCACATGAGACTCAGGGGCTGTGGAGGGCGGGGCCGACTGGAAGGCAAGGCAGTCCATTAAGCCCTGAGACTCCATCCATCCCAAGCTCAACAGAGGCTTTTGCATTTTTGCAAGTCTGGTATCATAAGACTGAATCCAACACAGAAGTTCTTCCAGCATAGTGAAAATGCCGAGACAAGGGAAGAGATCACAAACAAAAGAAATGGAGGAAAACAAACGACTGCATATAGAGTTCAAAACCACGCTTATAAGGTTTTTCAAGAATATCCTAGAAAAGATGGATAAAGTTAGCCAGACCCAAGAGGAGATGAAAAAGAACCAACTACAGATGGAAAAGGTCCAACTGGAGATGAAAAAGGACCAACTAGAAATTAAACATACACTGACTGAAATAAAAAATATTATACAGAGACCTAACAGCAGACTAGAGGAAGGCAAGAATCAAGTCAAAAATTTGAAATATAAAGAAGCAGAAAACA